>JAQQSU010016505.1:0-10921 GCA_028627135.1 Pseudochirops cupreus | reverse complement strand
TATATATATATATATATATATATATATATATATATATATATATGTGTGTGTGTGTGTGTGTGTGTGTGTGTGTGTGTGTGTGTGTGTGTATGAATACATATGTGGTGTATATATGTGTAAATAGAGAGCACAGGATCAATTTAATAGGAAGGGATGATATTTTAAAAGGTGAAATTGAGAGGAATAGAATGAGAGAATAATAGACAGGGAGAGAAAGAATGGGTTTAACCATCTCATGTAGAAAAGGCAAGGGATAACTGTTATACTGGAAGGGAAGAATAGGAAGGCAAAACGGAATGGGTCAACCTTATTCTAATAGAATTTCGCTTAGAGAAGGAGTGACATACACTCTAATTTAGATATCTTGCTCTACAGGAGTGTAGAGGGGATGGGGATGAGAGGGGAGACAATGAGGGGGAGGTCAGGGTAGGGGGGAGTGTCGTTAGAAGCACACACTTCTGTAAAAGTACAGAGGCAAAGTAGAAAATAGAACCGGGGGTGGAGGGATAGGAAGGAGGGAAATATAGTCAGTCTCTCACAATATGTCCATTGTAGAGATGTTCTGCATAACTACACATGTAGAGCCTATATTGAACTGCTTGTCTTCCAGTGGAGTTAGACGATGAGGGAGGAATGCAAAGAATCTAGAATTCAAAGTTCTATTATCACATGTTCAAAATGTATACACACACACACATATACACACATATATGTGCATATATTATTAATAATAATAATTACGTGCAATTGGGAATTAAGATATACACTGGGGTAGAGAGATCCATCTTGCCATACTGGAAAGCCAGAGGGATGATGAGAGAGGACACAGGAGAGAACAGATTGGGGGAGGGCATATACTGTGAGATTGCTGTTTTGGGGTGGTGGGTTGGGGAAAGATGGGGCAACAATTTGTAACTAAAAATCTCGTGGAAATGAATGATGTAAACTAAAATAAAGAAAAGTTAATAAAAGAAAATGAATTTAAAATATTCTTACTCACTATTTGATGGGAGAAATGCAAATTAAAACAATTCTGAAGTGTTCCCTCCATACCTATTAGATTGGCTATAATAACAGCAAGGGAAAATGTCAAATGTTGGAGGGTATGTGAGATAATGTGATGTTAATGCACTGTTGGTAGAGATGTGAATTGATTCAACCATCTTGTAGAGCCATTTAGAAGTATGTCCAAAGGGCTAGAAAACCCTGCATATGAACTTTGACCTAGCAATACCACTACTAGGCCTGTATCCCAAAAGACATTTTTTTGAAATTGAAAAGCACTAGCATGTACAGCAATATTTATAACAAGTCATTTATGGGGGAAAATTAGAAATAGAGTAGATGGCCATCAATTGCAAAATGGCTGAACAAGTTATGGTATGTGATGATGATAGAACACTATTGTACTATAAAAAATGATGAGCAAGATGTTCTCAGTAAAACCTGAAAAGGCTTTCATGAGATTATGCAAAGGGAATGTACTGTGTACAAAGTAACAACAATATTGTAAAATGATCAGTTATGAATTATTTAGCTATTCTCAGCAATACAATGATCCAAGACAACCCTAAAAGACTTATGATGATAAATGATATCCATCCTCAGAGAAATAACAGATGGTGTCTGAATAGATGTTATTTAACTAAGTTTTTTTTTTAACCAGATGATTATTATGAATGTTTTGTATGTCTACACATATATAACCTATATCAAACTGCTTGCTTTCTCGATGGGGGCAGTGAAGGGAGAGAATTTGGAACTCAAAGTTTTAAAAAACAAGTGTTAAAATTGTTTTTACATGTAACTGTGGAAAAATAAAAATAAATAAACATTTTTTAAAAAAGATGTAGTTTCTCAGTATTCATCACGGTTTATTTTATAAATATTGAACATATACTAAGACACTAAGAAATCATCAATAAGGAGAAATAATAAATACGATGTCCTTTATAGGTCATAACACAATAAAATAGTATTGAATAAAGGAAGTATAGCTAAAGATAAAGACCTAAATGGAAGATAAAGTTATCATTATCAATAAGAATTTAATTGCTGCTTATTATGTGTATGGCATAATGCTAAGTTCTAGGAATACAAAAAAAAAGAGGTAAAATATAATCCTTACCTTCAAGTAGCTCAGAACGTTTGGGGTAAATTAGAGGTAATCTCAGTAAAGGATGTGATGGGTGGTACTGGAAAATCACTGTCAGAAATTGGAATTTGAGCTTAGTCCTGAACCAAACAAAGGAAGTCAAAAGGTAGAGTTGATGAATGAAAGCAATCCAGGAATGGGAGACAAGCAGTAAAAAGTCACAGATTTGGGAATGTTCTCAGGGAGGAACAAGAAGACTAGAGAAGTTTTAGTTTGTGGTAGGGAGTAAAGTGTAAGAATTTTGGAAACGTAAGAAGAGTTCAGAGACAGCAAATATTATCTCTATTCCTGGAAGCTATTCCTTTATTAATAAAACTCAAGACAGCATTAGCTTCTTTAAAAATACATTATTTATTAATATTATCTTTTTATATAACCTATATTTCTTAAGGAATAACAACAACTAGTATTTACCTAATGCTTTAGGTTTGCTTTCCAAATATTATCTCATGTTATCCTTAACAACTCTGAGACATAGGTGCTATTATTTCCATTTTACAGATGAGGAAACGCAAGATTACAGAATTGAGGTTGAGAGCAAGGGACTGGAATATACTTTTTTTGTTTAAAAGTCTCATGAAAATGGTCATCTATCTAACAGAGACACTTAAGCCAAGCTGGTTCCTACAGACTCTTAGAGTCCAGTCATCTAGCAAGTTCTGAATCTGTCTAAATGTATTTTATTCTGGTTCAAATCACTCTATTTTCTCCATAAGAACAAGACTTCTTTTGTCAAGTTCCTTGCTAAAATTTATGTAAACTCTATCTATAACTTTGCCATCATCTACCAATTTAGTAAGATAAGAAGAGCTTGTAATTTTATTAATCAGTCAGTCAACAAGTGCCTCCTATATGCCAGGCAGCTGTGCTAGATATTTGGGATACACAATTAACCATTGCTGTTTGCAATAATCTTTTATGTTTCAAAATAGGAAACCTGGTAAAGAAAATTGTTATTTTCCTCATGATTTATAAGCTTAGATAATTGCCTAGAGAACTATAAGAAGTCATATGAATTGTACAGGCTCATGTAGCTAGTATGTGATAAGAGTTAGGACTCAGGTCTTTTGGGCAACATTGCCAGCTTTCTATCCAGTACACCATGGCCTCCTCAATACTACTACTACAATAACTTTGCCCCTCCACCCAAAAAAAGTTAACAAATTAGTCTGGAATGATTTGTTCTTGATCATGTCATAACCAGCACTTCCTATTCTTAATGCTCACCAATCATCTTTTTCTTGTAATAATGTAATAATAATAATAATCCAGAAATTTTCAAGGAAGCAAAGATATCCTGTAACTTGAAAACTTTGTCCTCTTCACTTTTTAAAAATTGGGACATTTGTCCTGATTCAGTCATGTTTACTACTCTCATTTTCCATAATCTTAATAATATTATGGATGAGGGCTTAGAAATCCCATTGGCCAGATCCATCTTTAACCAAGGGTGTAGTTTATTTTGGTCAGGTGATTGAAATAATAAATTATAATTATTTATTTTCAGTGCCAATTCTTTATTTCCCCTTTCTGTTCTGTCATTTGCCATGCAAGAATCTTTCTCTTTAGCTGAGAAACAGCCAATTAAGAATTGAACATTTCTGTCTTCTCTCTTCTTCTCATTTGTCATCCTCCTATTCTAAGCAAGAGTCCTAGCCCTTATTTGATTCTCATTTTTCCTCCCAATATATTAAAATATTTTAATAGATTTATTATCTCATTCTATTATAAATACCCTGTAAAGATATAAATCATCACCCATCTATACCTGCCCGCTGTTTGTAAATCTTGTCCATGCTCTCCCCTAAGTTCATCAGGGGGAATCTTTTCATTACTTTCTCCTGGTATTACAAGTGTTAACAGTATTTTACTAAGCTAGTCTCTAACCTGAGAATGACCGAACAGCAAGCTAGAGACAAAGTGCCAGTAATCAGATAGCCATTTAACTAATTAATTTCAGAATGAGGAATGCTCTCTCAGCTGAAGTAAAAGCACAGGTTATATATTTAAATCACAACTGGGGAAAGAGGGGGTAAGGTGGGACTGCAAACAATCATTTAATTTCTCAAGAGAAACCCATAAGTCCGACAATACAACAATTCTGTAGTCAAGTCTTTGGGGGTTGTGACCACCTCTGCTAAAGCACAGAACCAGAGTTCTGTGATGGAAACAGGTTTTACAATCTTTGATTCACTTCACTTAAGGTCTAGTAATTGTGAGTATTGTCAGAGTTTTCATTAATCAGTGTAAGCTGCATTGTGAGCTCTGACACCCAAGCCAGAGAGGCATCTCTAAAGAAAACTAAATTATTAGCATATTCGTTGTACATATCCTAAAGATTAATATGAAAATTATAAATTCATCTCTTACAAGTGTACCAGAGAAGTCATCTGGTTGTGCATCTAACATCCCTAACCCTTGTCACATGAGCACATTATATTCTCTTCCTAACATAAACAATTTTTGTAAGATATCTTTATTCCTGTTATTGCTCAGAGTCCCTCACTGATATGTTTTAGCCTGCTCACAATCACTATACACCTTTTCCATTGCCTTCTATGTGATAATAATTTTACTTCTTAAGATACCATAAAATTCCATATCTAGCTACACTACTGCAACAGCAATAGGATGCTATTTTTTAGTGGACCTTCAGTTCCATAAGAAGCTTCATGAGAGTGAGGTTGTTTTTTTTTGTTTTTTTTGTGATATCCTGAAGGCAAACCAGGCCACTTAGCTCTTATTTGACTGTAGGCCCAGCTTACTGTTCATATGCTTGATATGTCCTAGATATATGTACATATAAGACAAACTCTATGATAGAGGTTCATGGACCCTTTCATATGTCTGTAAAAGCTAATGGACCCCTTATTAGAAAAAAAAAAGTTTTTTATATAACCAAAATAAAATGTAGTATTTTGATATAAATCAATTACATTAAAATGCAATGATCAAGTTGTTTTTAAAAAGCATAAGTTCATAGATATGAGGTAAAACACTCTTCATGTTCCATCCAAATATAGATTGAAATTTGGGCAATAGATGCTCTTCAGCTACTTGATTCCCCTGTGGATGTTCAGGCCAAGCTCATGCAATGACAAACAAAGGAATACTTAGCACCTTATTTCAGTTATTTAAGTATTTAACAACTTGTTTGAGCCCTGCCTGGTGATTTGAAGGTGGGAGGAACTTGCTGCAACAATAGGAAAGGTGGAACAGGAAGGATAGCCACCATATAAAAGGAGGAGCACAAGCTGGGAAAAAGCAGAACAGAGAAGGAGAACACTTGTGGTGGCCCGCATATTGTCTGTCTCTGTTGATACTACTTTGTCAGTTCCATCTGCTGATAGGGGCTGTTGCTATTCTTACAGAAGCCCTGGGACCTTACTGCTAGTTCAGGTGTCCTGGAAAAAGAATTTTCTTTTTTGTCTGTCTACAGAAGTCCTAGAGGAGGCTTTTACTGATGTTTTCAGAGATCCGGGGATTATACTGATGATGTATGCTGATTTCTCACACCTTGTTTGTGGGTCTGTGTTGATTTCACATGCAGAAAGTGAATTGATGATAGTTCCAGCAGTGTGTTTGAAAGTTGCTATGGCACTGTTAAGCTTCATGTTCCCAGAAATAGAAACTGCAAAGAACTTGAGGCACGCTGGTCACTGTGAGCTTCAATATGAAATGGGAACTGGATGAGGAGCTGGACAAGGAGCTAGATGAGGAGCTGAGAGCTGCCTGTCTGTGAATCCAGGTGACAGTTGGGTAAATTAAACAAGTTCCATGGAATAGGAACCGTGGAATTTGGGAGCCAGACTTGAGCCAAGATGAAAGGACCTGTCCTTGGGCACTTAGTGCTGACTGACAAGATCACAATTTACTGTGATCTAGGGGTGAGAGAACGTTGCACTTTGTATTCCTTAAGGAAGAACATGATTAAGGACTTACTGAATGATATCTTTTGTTTAAAACTATGTGGCCACTGTAGTGATAAGTTATATCATTTTGAATGCTGTACTTTGGTTTGTGTGAATGTTTTGTTTTAGTTTACTGCTGAATAAATAGAGAGTTCATTATACTATATGATCAGAACCTTAAAGCTATTCACAGCAGCAGTCCTCTAGAAAACTGCACATGCTTGGCTTTACAACTCATTAAGTTATCATAGATTTTCTTTTTTTAGAACATTTAATAAAGTCTCACCATTTGGAGGAATCAGTATAACTCATCCACAAATGGGAACATTTGGAGCACCTCATCAGTTATAGGGCACCTCTCGACATTGAATTCTGCTTTCCCCCAAATCCAGTATGTCTATGTCTTAATTTCCTCTCCTTTGGTATAAATTCTAAAAGGAGTTGCCATTCCCTCAAAATTTCTCATCATTTCTATTCCAGAATCCAGTTCCTTCTTTTTAATGAAAATCAGACCTAGAATCTAATTTTTTTTTCCTCCACATAATTAAAAAAATGGAATTTCATGAAAACTATCTAAGAAGTTTTTTAGCTCCTATCCTTTTAGTACAAGGTGACTCCAAGTAGCTGGCTGTATAATTTAAGTTCCCCATCACTATTATATGATTTTTTTGTGCAATGCTTGTGATTTATTTCCCAAACACTTAATGTATTTTCATATTTCTTTGTTTTAAATTCAGATTAACAAGAGTATACTTCATGAACCTTTAATTTCTTACCTTGCTTTGTCCTGTCAACTAACCTTTTCCCCCTTCTTCAGTGTACCTATTCAGGTTATTATTCCTTACTTGTATTAAGTCCTTTTTCTTCCTCTTCAATAATAAGTTTCTATTTATAGAGCGCTTTAAAGTTCACAAAGTATTTTCCACAAATTGTTCCACAAATTAAACAAATAGATGCTGTTATTTCCCCACTTATCGGATGAAGAATGACTTTTTTTTCCTTCAATAAAGTTTGAGGCAAAATCTTCAGCTGAGAAAAAAAAATGTTTTGGGCAACTTGAAGAGTCAAGGCAAGGTATTCAATAGCTACTGTGGGGAATGTGATAGAGAATTAAATAGAGATAAAGAAAAAGGTTGCCTTAATGCCATGAGTGCCCAGTAGTTTGAATAATGTGAATTTGCACTACATTCAGTCAGAATGAATGTCTTCCTCCAGTACTGTTTAGCAGTATGTGAACAGGAGCAGAAAAAGACATATTAGAATAACAATCTTCTCTTAATCATAACAAACAAATTGGTATTTGGCTTTACTGCAGATTTCTAGAAATTGAGAAGGGTAGCCTAGTACTTCCTAAGGAAATACATTCTGCTTCTGGACAGCTCTAATTGTTTGAAAATTTTTTCACTATATGAATCATAAAGATGCCTCTTTGCTTGATCCACCAATTGTTCTGTTTTCTGAGATTGAGCAGAAAAACCACTTCTTCCCTGTAACAGCCTTTCTCCAGGTTAAACATTAAATCCTAAAATGGAATGTTCTTGTATTCCTTCATTACTCTAGTTGTGTTCCATTTAATGTGGGATTCATTAATTTGATTTTTTTAAATGTGCTTTGATGACTGCATTTAAAAATGGTTTGATTTGCAATTCCATGTATTTCATTTTGTGAATTTTAAAATGTTATTCTAAGAATTATTCTAGGTTCCCTGATCAAAGGTGTCCATAATGCAGTAAAACTTTATGGAACTCTTGTTCTCTGTTTATAGATGTTACAAAAATGTGGCAAAGGGGTCTGATTTGAGAAGAGTGCAATGTTTTGGTGTCCTAGCCATTTCTCCTTTCTCGATTTTGCCTAATATGACATCAATATTTTTGGTTGCTATATCACACTTAGATTCATTTTTTCAATTTTCATATTAATTAGAATGATTCAGTTACAAGCATATCTTTCATGCTATTACCCCCAACAAATATTGTTAAGATGTTATTACCAAATCAGCAAACTTTAAATCAGTAAACTTACTTGTAATACATACAGATCATATACTTTGTAATTGACTAAGATGAGTTGAATGCCACTGAGTAGTTACCATTTTAGGTGTTCTTGGTTCAGACTTTCTTCCTTGCCAGATGTAATTTCATTCCTGAGAATTTCTTTTATTTTCACCAATCCTTTAACAGAAATTATCTTGGTATTTGCAAGCATTCAAAGTTGCTACTGCTTTCAACATTTCATCATCATTTCTAGTCATTTCCCCAAACTTAGTTTAAAAAATGCTTTCCACTTCTAGTGGAACTTTTCTGACCCCCAATGTTAGCATCCTCAATTCTTCTCTTTTTCTATATCTCTTTTTCTTGCCTAGGTACTTGCCTCATTTTGTAACAGTGGTCTTGTGTCACTATTTGTGCCTTTTATTATTGCTTCATTTAGTTTATATCTCTGCCAAACCAATTTGTGATGACAGGAAGTAATCTGTCTCAATTCTTTATGTGATTGAATAAGGGCTTTTACCTTCTTCCTTTATTAAGTTATGATCAGAAATGACCTCTCTTCAAATACCTTCAATATGTTGATTTCTTTTAGTACTCCACTAAATCCATACCCTGAGTCCTTCCTCATGATAAGGAAATGGCCTTCAGTTCTTGAAAACTGTTGGTGAGATCCTACCAGAACTGTTACTTATGAAGTTGAAAAGCTTTGTTTAAAAGACAGTCTGTTATCCAAAATTAGTTTTATTATACACATAAAAACTCATCACCAGTAAACTGGTCACCAGTGATGTTTATTTTGGGCATGATGAGATTGAAATGTACATTCAGTGGAGAGCATGTTCATAGAAAATAAATCATACAAGTTCAAAAAAAATTCTACTAGTCTGTTTATTCGATGAGGACAGGGACTTGTTTAAACTTTACATCTGCCTCAGTGACTATCACTTTGCACTACACATAGTATGTAATATATTGTGTAAATATATTTAAATCATAAACTTTGACATCATATAAGCATTTGGTAAAACCCATGTAGTCTACTTTTGTCTAAGAAAATGTGTATTTGGATAAATTGTGGTGGTCCAACTTTTTTAGATAGGGATAGTAAAAATTTTTAAGTTACTTTTAACTTGAGTATCAAGTAAATCCCACTGCAGTCATTCTACATTTTTAAACCCTAGTTTATATTTGTCCCTAACAGTATATTAATCTGGTATGGCTTCTTCTTCTTTTTTTTTTTTACCATGTTCATACATACAGTATCAATACCTATATTTTTCTTCTTCTTGTCTTCATGTATAATAGTTATGTGGAGAGTTCTCTGTGCAATTCAACCATCTCCTTTATTTTGCCTTTTTCATATTTTAACCTCTTTTTCTTCCTGGACATAACCAGTACAACAATTCCAGCAATAAGTGCCAGAATTATAACTACAATGACAGCAATAATACCAGTTGTTAGCCCTTGCATTGAAAATTCAGCTGGCTTTTCATCAAGATAATAGATTAACATTTTGCCAGGATCCATATCAAACATTTCACCATTTTTGTCAAGATGAATTTTATAGGAATAAAAAAAAGAGATTTGCCTTTTATAGATTTCTCAAAATAATAAGCCATATCATCTATGTCCACTTCATTAGAACTTTTGTGGGTGTTATTTCGCACCAGGTCAGTAGTTGTGTGGGATAAAAGACCCCACGGACCATTACCTAAATAAATCCAGAGGTTTCTCAAGGTAAAGACAGAAGCTCTTTATTCTAAAAGACAAGTCTCGCGATAGTTGGGCGTCACCTACCCCAGTCAGTCTGGTATAGGGAGGCACCTGAACAGAGTTCAGCAAGTAGTTATATACCCCTGTACAAATGATTCTACGAAAAACCCAAAAGCTCCCAGAAAACCCACAAAAATTCCCAAACTCCTCTCACCAGAAAGCCCCTAATACTGGATCAGCGCCCTATTGGTGGGGAGTCGTGACCTCACAATCTACGTAGGACCCTGGAAAGTCCCATCTACAAAATACTAAGAAATAAAGCTATGAATACTCTTACTTAGCAGAAATAAAGCCCCTACAGGAAAAAGGGACAGGGAGCGGGGATACAACATTGGTTTACTGAAAATTAGATAATTTGCAAGAATATGAAACTTAGGCCTATAGAACTCTTTGGCCTTCACTCAAGTTTTGTGACAGTTTTCCCCATTTTATGAGAATGCTTTCATCTGTCTCATTCAATCCCCCCTTCTTTTATTCAAGCGTGAAAGCTTCTCACACCATTTCTGGTACATTTCTTCAGCTAACTCATCCACTTCAAGGGACTTTTCCACCCTTGATGCTGTCTGGGTGGTTAGTTCTAATTCTTGGCTTTCTAGGGTCATCAGATACATTGGTGTGGTAGAGACTTTTGTCATTTTACTTAAAGTATTTTTCACAATGGAAGTTATTAGTTGGACCATGCAAGGGAAGCATAAGCGGAGCAGTATTACTCCACTTATAGCTATCAGGAGAAACCACAGGGCTTGTTTCCACCAAGTCCCATCAAACCAAGACCACCAGGATGAGGAGAAGGAAGATGTCCAAGTCTGGACTGGCACATGGGTGAGCTTCCGGATTTCTTTATTGATGTCCCTAACGACCTGACCAACACTGTCTATCTTCATGCAGCAAGTGGACAAATTAAGCTTTCCACAAACTCCTCCCTCCTCTGCCAGGAGGTAATCTAACACCAGTCTATGTTGTAATATAGCTTCTCTGCTTTGATCTGCAAATTCTGATAGCAAATCAGTAGCTCGGGTGGTCTGATTAGTTATAATCTCGACCACCGCTTGGAGTCTGATCAATCTGTTTAGGATATAAATTGGAGTCCT
>JAQQSU010016504.1:0-10921 GCA_028627135.1 Pseudochirops cupreus | reverse complement strand
ATAACACATATATTATATGTATGTAAAATGTGTGTATATGTGCATGTATGCATATATATGGGACCTTTATATATTCCATTTATGCAGAAACCAAAGGAGTTAGTCATAGAAACAATTGAAAGTCAAAACCTTTCAAAGGAAGAGTTGTAGTGTCATTGTTTAATGGGCATGGCTTAATTCATTTTTTTGTTCTCTAAAACCAAACAACAAAAGCCCAGTTCTTATAGGATTACAAAAGAAGGGTTAGACAGAGGGGGATTACGTAGCCATCATATACATCATGAACACTGTGAATAGATGAGCTCTAACAACACAGAAGTATCAGTGCTCTGGGCATTGCAAGGCTTTAAGTCTTAGATATACAAAAGCCTTCAGGTTTTTCTCATTATCTAAACTGTCTATTTTTTCTCTGCAAAGGACCCTAAATTATGGTATCCCAGATAATTTCTAAAAGGTATCATTCTTCACAAAGAGTTGTTTGACTCTCTGCAGAGCAACTTAGAATCACAAAATTGCACAGTAGGAAAGGATGCTGGCAGTCACCTAGTCTAATCTGCACCTGAAAAATAATCCTGACTGTAACATACCTGAGCAGTGCTTATCTGACCTCTCCCTGAAGACCTCCAATCAGGGAGATCCATTCTTCTTTTTTTTAATTTAATATTTTACTTTTCCCCAATTACATGTAAAAACAATTTGAGTTTTTTTTTTTCAAATTTTGGGTTCCAAATACTCTTTCCTCGCTCCCCTCCATCTCACTGAGAAGGCAAGCAACTTAATATAGGTTATACATGTGTAGTCATGCAAAACACATTTCCATGTAAGTCATGCTGGCTCCACTATTTTCTGAGGCACCTCTAGACTGTTCTAATTGTTAGTAAGTGTATTTCTGATGTCAAGCCAAAATCTGCCTCTTTTCAAGTTATCCTTCCTCCATTGTACCAGATTTTGCCAAACAGAACAAGTCTAATCCATCCTTCAAACAACAGCCATTCATGTACTGGAAAACACTTACCTTTCCCTTTTCCCATCTTCCTTTCCCTTTCCCCATGTCTTCTCCATTCTAAGGTAAATATCCCTTGTTGTTTCTACTGATCTTCATATGTAATGAATTTAAGACCCTTTACTACTATGTTCACCCTGTTCTGAACACTCACCAGTTTATCCACACCCTTTTTCAATTGTGAGACAGTCCCCCATGTAGCCTGCCTGACCAGGGCAGAGCATAGAGGATAGTGTGCCTGCCTATTCTTGGATAATATGTCTTGCCTAACACAACCTAAGTTTGCATTAACTTTTTTAGCTAATCTATTTTTCTTTTATTTTGAATTTGTATAACAAAAGAAGCATTTCCATAACACAGTACAATAAAAAAAAATGATCATGCATGAAGTGGTAAATCCTATTGTTTTTGAATCATTTCAGTAGTGTGAAATGGAGAACCCATTTGGGGTTTTCTTGGCAAAGATACCAGAGTGGTTTGTCATTTCCTTCTTCAGCTTACTTTATACAGGAGGAAACTGAGGCAAACAGGGTGGAGTGACTTGCCCAGGGTCACACAACTATTAAGTGTCTGAGGCTGGATTTGAACTCACAAACATGAGCCTTCCTGCTTCCAAGCCCAAAGCTTTATCCACTGTGCCACCTTATATAATTTGTTATTCCCTCCAAATGTACAATAAAATTATGATATAAATCTTTTTTTACATTTTTTCTTCCCTCTACCCTAGAGATGGCTACCATTAGACAAGAAATCTTGTTCTCCCTCCCCCACATCCCTATTCTCCAATGAAGTTTATTTTAAACTCAATATTTGTATTTGTCCTTATTGTATTTTATCTAATTGATTTAGCCCATTGTCTAAATCTGTCAAAGTCTTTTTGGATTCAGACTCTGTATCTGTGAAGTTGGCTGTTCCCCTCCAGGTCTGTATCACCTGCAGCTTTGATAGGCAAGTACATAATTGATATAACTGTTAAACAACTTAGAGCTAAATTCAAATCCCTGGAACACTCCCAGGAGACCTTTTGGAAAGTTAATGCCAAAATATTAATAGCTTCTCTTTATTTTTCAGTTCAGCAACTTAGCTTCAGCTTGGTGTGGTAGATAAGATACTAGACCTAGAGTCAGGAAGATCTGAGTTTGAATCCCATTTTGGACATTTGCTAGCTGTATGACCCTGGATAAGTCACTTAACTTAGATGGTGCAGTAAATAGAGAAGAGCTAGATCTGAAGTAAAAAAGAACTGAGCTTAAATCCAGCCTCAGACATTAAATAACTATGTGACCCTCACAAGTTACTTAACCTGTGCCTCAGTTTCCTCATCTGTAAAATGGAAATAATAATAGCACTTACTTCCCAGGGTTGTTGTAAGGATAAAATGAGTTTTTTAAAGTACCTTACAAGTCTTAAAGCATTATATAAATGTTAACTATTATTATACTTATTAAATATAAAAATTATACAAAACTTGAAGCATTACATAACTGTTAGCTATTATTAATCCATCTCACTGCACAATTGAGTAGCCCAAGGACAGCATATAGAACCTTATCAAACACTATACTAAAATTTTAGTAAATTACGTTTGCAGCATTCCCTTTATTCACCAGTTTAATAACCATCAGCAACACTTGACCACCAAATGGTCTGCTAGTAAATTTCCTATAAAGTATTTGACACGTGGAAAAAGCGGTCAAGATAAAGCAAGAATGACACAGTCCTTTCAGTTTATGTCTTGTGGATTATATTATAACTATTTGACAGCTATAGCTTTCTATATAATCTCTTAAAGCCCACAACATGTGGGAGACTAAAAGAAGGATGTTTTCATTTTTTCATGAACATGCTGTTGGCTGACACACAGTGACAGAATCCCTGGAAAAGGTTTAATGTAAAATGAGGTGAAAGACATAGCTGATGGTGAACAGTTTTGCCCACACTCAATTTAGCTTCTCTTTAATAGAAAGTACAATATTACCTGCTGAGTGCTGACAGGGAACTTCTATGGCACAGAGCTTTGTGGTTACCTAGTTCCCATTGAAAGGTTTAAGCTCTGAGTCAATCTGTCAGTTCAGTCCATATATAATCCATCTCAGAAAGAAAGATGGTTCACTCTCTAATGTGCTGGGAGCCTGGGCCTTTGGCTGCCTTTTCTTTCTCTTTTCCAAGGGAATCTTAAATCCTAACTACAGCATAAAAGGCATCCACTATCAAGACAGATTAGGAATTGATCTCTCTTGGACTGGTAGAGAAAAGGAAAAATCAGAAGATATGAAACTTGAGTTCAAGTATTGAGGTAGCCAAATGAAGAGTGAAAGAGTATAGAATATGAATTCCAATTCTTTGGGAAAACTACTCCAATATGACTTAAATACAGTCATCATAGACTTTCCTTGACAGTAAAAATAGAGGGAGCAAGCTGCCTTAGGTTAGGGAATAACAAGATCTTTTTCCCCCTTCTCTACCTTCCTAATCACCAATACTTGGTGTTGGAGTTTGACTTAACCAAGTAATTTAAAAATACATGGTCACTTCCTATTATACATGCAGTGGGTTACCAGTAAGATCCTGGGATGACTTTCCACAGCCTCAGGATACCTACATATGGTTTTCCTCCACATTACAGAACTTATTCCCAGTTAAAGAATGAAAACTAATGACAACATCAGTTTAAGCACAACGGAATTTGGGAAAATTTGGAAAAAGAATTGGGGAAAAATTTCTACTGTAAGAAAATAATCTAATGTACAACAGAAAACTGTAAGTGATTTGGGATAGAGTGTAATGGAAAGAGGGTTGGTTTTGAACTCAAGAAACCTGAGTCTAAGCACCATCCCTGCTACTTGTTTCCCATGCAACCTTGGAAAAATCTATTTACTTCTCTGGGCCTCAGTTTCTTCATCTGTAAAATGAGGGTGTTGAGCTAGAAGACCACAAAGGTCCCTTTCAACTCTACATCTATAATCCTATTTGTAAAATTAGTAAGTTGGTTTCTATGAATTCCAATATCTCTTCTAATTCCTATGGTTATTGATTTGGATTGTTCATGTCAACTGAGAAATCCCTATAGAAACCTTCTCCACTAATGCAGATTGCCAACTTGTCAATAATTTAAAGTTGGTTGGGGATTCTGACTGGCTAAGTGACTTTCCAGTGATCACACAGTGAATCAATGTCTTCTTGATTCCCAAGTCATCTTGGCTATCTACTAAGCCCAAATGCTTCTCAACACCTTATGATAAAGTAAAAAAAAAAAAAAAAGATCTCACTGTACTTCCATACAAATTAAATTATAATTATAAACTTTCTATCACAAAGAAAATGTCAGCCAAAAATAAATGGGATACTGTTCTCAACATATCCTCATGCCCTTCTATGCCTCATAGGAGCATGGTGGATTGGGTCATCAGAGGTGTGTGCCCATTGAGCAGAAATAGCAAACTGTTCTGACGTTCCTTTTATGGAGGTGTAGCAGTCTTGTGCTTGTACAGAAGGTATTAAATCTTTAAAATGAATTTATTCCTATTAACCTATCATTTTTTATAAATTTTTATAAACTTTATCTTTCTGCATCAGAATTTTAATGTAAGGACTTAACATTGATTTATTAAGAGTACTTGATTTTTCAAAACTATTCTCTAAATATTCAGTTTTCAGGAGGAAATGTTTACTATTAAATGAATTAGTTTCATTTTTATTAGTTCAAATAATATTTGCACTACTTTGGCACCAGAACAGCAGTGGGTTTTACAGTGATGTGAAGAGTCCTATGATCTGCTTCCATATCATCTCACAATTTTGTAAAGAGCCTTCCTTTTAATGGATTTTTAAGTGATGGCTCTTATAATAACTTGAAAACAGTGTATGGCTCTTTACCCACATTTCTTGAAACATGTAATTGTCTGTGAAACATGCAGTGTGTCCAATTTGCACAAGGTCAAATTCAGGCTTAAGTCCAGATGGCTCAGAAAACAGTCTGGGTGGATAGGTGATTAGACAGTTGCTATTCTTGCTTATCATTCTTACTGTTATCCCTGACCCTGATCTTCCCAGCAGTCCCAAAGACCACAGACTCCTCCAGTCTCTTCTTTCCATGCTCAGAGGAAGATATTGCTATGCTCCAAATCTCTGAAAAAGGGGGAAATAGAATTTTTTGAAAAATGTTTTGCATTTGGTTTCTATCATAGAACCATATCAATATAATACAACCATATCAACAACTATGAATATCACTACCATTTTTCCTATAGAGAGGACTTTTTTACACAAGGTATTTCTGTAAGTCAACCAATATAATTCAAGGGATCCTTTTAATATCACAGAAATGGTTTTGGAAAAAGTTTGTTTTTACTTATTAAAGAAAGGCACGTTAGTATGTTGGTTAAAGAGTTGGCTGTTAAGCCAGGAAGACCTTATTTCAAGTCTTTCCTCTTAAACATACTGACTGTGTGACCCTGGACAAGTCATTTAACTCTCAGTTCTCTTGACAACTTCCTAAGACTGAAAGCAATGATCTTCATTGGTGAAAGAAGTTCCTTAGTGGGAGCTCCCTACCTATATGAAATAAAAAATCCAATCCCAAATTTAATTACTTTTTGAAAATATCTAAGTATCTTTGTGGGGGAAAACATTTTCTAGTCTTTATAATGTACTGTGGAATCAGCATTGCTGTCCTTTTCTGTTCTTCTTAAGTTTGACATTACTGGAAAAAGGTTATATGGACTAGCTATTGCTACCTTACAGGACTAGTCAATAAACATTTATTAAGAGCCTATCACATGCTAGATGTGTTAGCACTGAGTATCCAGCCACGGTACCCACTGGGGTAAGTACTGTGGAGACATACAAAAAGAGGCAAAATGACAGCCCCTCCGCTCAAAGAGCTCACAGACTGATCAGGGAGAAAACATTTAAAACAACTATTTACAAATAAGACATAGTCAAGACTGGGAATAATTTTGCTTTCTATGGGCAGAGCAATAGAAGGCATATGTTCAACGACAATTTCTAAGTCTATTCAGGTGTTATATTCTTTATTCTCAGATATATTCCAATCACAACTCATCTTCTATACTTCTCTATGGACCCAACTCCATATGACGCTCATTTGTTGCTTTGTCTTCTTAAACCCATGGGAAAGACTATGAGATAAATAGTTTATATTCCCATCAGGGAAAGATTTTGATTATGGTCTTCATAAGTGAGCCTATGGTCTGGTTCTTTCCATGCTACTACTCAAATAAGCAATCAGTCCTTCCACAGTATCCTGTCTCTATTATCAGGGTATATAGGATGCTCAGGGAGGACTAGCACCTCTAATGTGAGGGCTTGATGAATCCTTTTAAGGGCTGCTGATCCATCTTTGGGGTCTACCTGGCACTCAGTTCTCACCACTGGCTCCAAGAAGCTATAGCATGCTCAGTGGCCACATCCAGTAAAAACCATCTCAGCAGATGAGCTAAACCAAATTGAGGGAAACCAACAGACCTCACACTCATTAGTTGGTTAGTGTGGTATCTACCCTAGGCCTGTGAAGACTTCCCAGAAGAATGTGTGGATGAGAAGAGTGTCTTCCAGTGGTCATGAAGGTGGCTGAAGCAGGGGCTGTGGAGCCCCTAGAACTTGGTCAGATATCGAAAATGTCAAGTTCATCCACTGCATCCCAGGTTACTATCAATCATCTTGGCTTTGTCTTGCCACTAAACTTCAATGACTCTAGAAGAATGAGGCTGATGGCTTTGTATAACTCTACCTCACTTAAATCCAATTCACACTCAAGTCAAGTCATCCCCCATAACATTGTTATGTCATTGGTCCTTTTTTGAAAATGAAGAATGAGCAACAATAACAACAGCACTGTTGTTATTACAATTAACCTACAGTTTCAATTGATTAGTTAGGCTTCATGTTATCTGTAGCTGAAGCATACATACAAATTAAGCATGACAATTTTTCCTCTCCATCGATAACAGTAGTTGTGTAACATGAAAATGAAAAAGCTTTACATGAACAAATTAATATAACTCAGAAAGCTGCACATCACTGCTAAGGATGTGCCTTAAAGAGCTCAAAAAAAGATAGAAAGAACCCATATGCACTATCACATTCATAGCAATACTCTCTGTAAAGGGAAAGACCTAGAGGAAAACCAGCTGCCCACCGATTCGGCAATGGATAAGCAAACTGTGGGAAATAAATATAATGGAATATTACTGCCATAAGGAAAAAATGAATACAACAAATATGGAGATTTATGGGAAGACTGATATGAAAAAATGGAGGTAAACTAAACAAGTAAAATAAAATAAATAAGGCCTACAAGACTGAAAATAATAATTAAGATGAATACTATGACTAAGAAAGTTGGACCTGATCAAGAAATGAGAAAATATATCACCTGTCCTTCTTTGCAAAGATGAAGAACTATGGGCACAGAATACCGCATCTCCTGTCCAATTCACTTAATGTGTTGGATTAGTTTTTATACGGTGGGGTTTTTTTATTCTTTCTTTTTTGTTCTTTTTTACTAGAGATGGCTCTGTGAAGGATATGTCTTTGATGAAGATAATATAAAAAATAAAAATATATAAAATTATGTAAAAGATCAACAAAACTTTAAAAATTAAGCAACAGTGATTGTGAATTCTAATTATAAAAATAGTAAATTCCATTTTCTGGGATAGACTTTTTCACTTTGCATTTATATGTCATTGCTACTTAAACTACTTTTATTATCTTTGGGCAAGTTTCAGCTGCTACAATAAATTTTCTCATGAATTCCATCCAGTGAATCTTATTTAACTTTTTAAAAAGCAGAGAAACAATAAAAATTAAGACTAATTTCAATTTAATTGTTGAAAAATTCCTACCATTTCATTGAATTTCTGTTATCTTAATTTTTAAAAGTTATAAACATATTGGAAACCACCTAATCGTACTGTAGTTGTTAAAATGAGTGATACTGAGAAATATGACAAATATTGTGGTTCTCTTAACTTCCACACAGATTAACTTCAAGTTTACATCGTTCATATTCAAATAAAGCAAACAGCAAGATGATACAACTCATCTGTATCTGAGATAATGCTTAGTAACAGTGATGTTGGCAGATTTCATTCCAACATCTGCCAACCCAAATTTGACCTCAATTCTGCATACCCTATTAAAAAATCATTGTGCTACATTCACTGACAGTTGGAGCAAACTCACCATGTTAATGTTGCTTTTGTTGACTTGGATTTGGCCTTTGTTTTCACTGAAAAGAAGAATTATTTATGTAGGAATTGTACTTGAAAATATAAATAATGTTAACCGTTGCTTCAAATATCCCCCATGAGGACTCTACCCCACTGTTTAGAAAACTCTATATTAGGCATTGCACTTATTCTTGGGTGATCTGTGAATTTAAGTGGTTTTACTGACCTTGAGTATGTCTCCACTCAAGAACACTTTTCTCAGAGTCAGATTACATTTTTAACCATAATAACTCTGCCAGAGGGTCCTATGACGAGTTAGGAATTCTTCCATCCCTTTTCTTCTCCTCTAAAGATCCCCATTCGGTTTGGCTACATAAACATGTATGAATGAGGTTAAGTCCTGGACAATGCCTGACCACCTAAAAGAAGGATCAGAGTCTTTTTCTCACCTTTTTAGTCTCATTACGGGTCCAACCCAAAGCCCCAGGGGACAACCACTTAAAGCTTAAGTTTTGGTTCATGTCTAATATTACAAAATATTCAGAAATTTGCATGAGCAGGGAAGAAAAACAATGAAGTACCAGCAATAGCATTACTACTACTATTCTCTCCCTAGAAGTTGAGACTTAAAAACTGTCAAAACAAAAAAGCAGTTCATGAGATGGCTGAGTAGGCATTTTCTATTTCATCTTAGCTCTATACTGTCAAAATAATTCCCTTCCTGGTCCATGTCTTTCAGAAAGCCATGCTAAGATTTTGCTCATCCTCTGGAGAGTGGTCATCTTCTCCAAGCAATACTATAATAAAGGCAGAGAGGGTACTTTCCAGAATGAGGACCCAGGAGCTTGTAATGGTAATGTAAATGAGATCTTTCCTCCATTAATATACCCATGTGACCTGCTTGAATCAGATGGTAGCCTGAATCACATGAGTCTATGATTTGAGGAGCTTGATGAGCAGGTAGAGTAGGAAGGGGTGGAGCAGGAAGGGTAGAGAAGAGCTGAGAGGAAGTTGGTGAGAGTAGCTAAAGCTGAGGGAGAGAGAGAGGAAGCAATCAGCAAGCTGTGAATATTGTTTGTGGGAAGGCTTGAGGATGGTGGTGCCCTCTGCATTGTTATTGTGTATATATATTTCTTTGTTGCTATGATGGATTTGGATTTCTGGTGTTGGGATTTGGCTTTCTGATGTTTGAATAAATATGTTGGTTCTGTCTGCCATGTACAGAGTCTGTTATATGTTGCGTTCAAACCTGGGAATATACCAGCATATTCATAGCAGCTGCTATGGGTATCACACTGGTGAAATAGGGCTCCAAACCTCTCAAACTCACAAGTTGGCCTCCATTGATGAATGAGTCCATCACAGTTCAGTTGACTGTCCTCAAGAAAGCAACACAGAACATAAGAGGTAACTAGGGTTCTTAGATACAATATCAGGGTCACCTAGGCAGGGTATGTGCTTTATCTGACATGTGGTAATGGCCACCATGCAACCCCAACTCTCCAGGGAGAGAATTAAATAATATTGGCATGATCTACAGACAGAGACAGAAGAGGGACCAAGGGTAGGGTCACATCTTTTGAAAGCTTCACTGAGTTAGTAGCTCTTCCTGCTCAATGGACCATTTCACAACTGCCATTTTATGAGTTGGGCCCTTGTGTTGTGTTTCATAGGTGGTACATCACCAGTTGTCATAGGACATGGGAACTCCAGAGGCTGAATAAGGAGCTCTTTGAAGGACAAGGAAATACTGAGAACAAATTGCTTTGCTTTTAGCCTTTTCTGCAGTCTAGCCATTTGTGACTCTAATATACTTCAACAAATCTAACTCCAGAAGATTATATAATCAGTGGTCCACCTGATTCATCCAGCTCTCACCTGTGACTCAAGAAGCTATAGTATACACAGTGGCCACACCCTAGTAAACCATCTCGGTAGATGGGTTAAACTTAGTTGAGGGTAACAGAGATGCCTCAACCTGTTGGTGAGTTAGGGGAATGTCTATCCCAAGCATGTGAAGACTTTCCCTGGAAGAATGGGTGGATGAGAACAATTTGTTTCAAAGGCCAGAAAGGCAGCTGAAGAAAGCATTGTGAAACACTAATGCTTGGTCAGATGCCAAAGACACCAAGAGCATCCCTTACATCCCAGGCCATCACTGGTCATTTTGACTTTTGTCTTGCCACTGGACTCAGGAAGAGAGAATGAAGCTGATGACTTTATGCAGCTCTGCCTTATTTAAATCCAATTCACCCAAAATGTCATTGGTCCTCTTTGAAAATGAAGGACAATTGTTTTGCATGAGTATACACATGTTAAATATATTCAATTGCTTGCCTTGTCAAGCAAAGCACAGGGTAGGGAGGAAGGGAGAGAATCTACAACTCAAAGTTTTAAAAAAACAATGTTAAAGTTGTTTTTACATGTATCTGGTAGAAAATAAAATACTAAATATGAATAAATTTAAAGAAAAAATGGACAAACAACATATACATATATGTATATTATATGTGTATATGTATATACACATGTACATATAGAAATATAATTCACAGCAGCACTCTTTGTAGTTTCAAGGAATTGGAAACATGGCTAAACATAAGAAGAGCTCATAGAACCTTGCAGAGACGTGTAAAGTAGGCAGAACAAGAGAAGAAATATGCAAAATGCCTTCGACAATAGAAACAAAAAGGACATCAAAATAACACTGAACATTCTGTGA
>JAQQSU010016503.1:0-10921 GCA_028627135.1 Pseudochirops cupreus | reverse complement strand
GTGTTGGAGTTCTAGGATTGGTTTAGAGTCCTATTTTATGGGTATTTTGGGGTGGCTATGTGAGAGCTGCGATACGTTGCTGCTGCTATGCTGTCATCTTGGCTCCACCCCCTATTCTGTACCTCTTCAGGATGATTGAATTAAGGATGATTGGAAACTAATCTCCGATTAAGAAGAAGGAAGACTTTTTTCACTGACAGATTACTAGGGATGGAAAACTTTGACCTTTGTACTTTGTGTCCCTTAAGGAGGCCTCCTTAAGGATGATTGAGTTAAGTTTTTACTGAATGATATCTTTTGCTTAAAACTATGTTACCACTTTGGTGAAAATTATTTTTAGTGATACGCCATTTTTTTTAGGCCATTTTAGTGATAACTTGTTATGTCATAACATTGTGAATGCTGTACTTTGGTTTCTGTCAATGTTTTGTCTTAGTTTATTATTGAACAGGTAAAGAGTTTACAGTACTATGTAGTCAGAACCTTGAAGCTGTTCACAGCAGCAGTCCTCTGGAAAGCTGCTTGTGCTTGTGCTTGGCTTTACACAAATATATAGACTGGTAAATGCAAACTAATTTGAAGAGGAAGAGAACTAAAAACTGGAGAGGGGGAAAGCAAGAAAATAAGAAAATATATGATATACACACACATACATATTTACATAACTATATACACACAAATAAATACACAGCATATTTTATATTACGGGGCAATTGATGGCACAGTGGATGCAGTGCTGAGCCTGGATTCAGGAAGACTCATCTTTGTGAGTTCAAAGCTGGCTTCAGGCACTTACTAGCTGTGTGAACCTGGGAAAGTCACTTAACCTTATTTGCCTCATGTCATTTGTAAAAGAGTTGGAGAAGGAAATGACAAAGCATTCCAGTATCTCTGCCAAGAAAACCCTAAGGAGGGCCACAAAGAGTTGGACACAACTGAAAAAAGACTCAACAAAAACAATATAATATAATGTGTTTTAATGTGATATAATATGACATGTCATGTTATGACATGACATGACACAATGTGATATGAGATAGAACACAATGAAATGTAATATATGTGTTAATATATTGAGGCAAATTGTACAAAACATTTTATATATGTCATCTCTCTCAAAACAACTCAATGCAATAGGCACTAGAGGCAGCATTATCTAAATTTTACAGAATAGGGAGCTCAGGTCCAAAGGGGTAAAGTAGCCAACCCACAGCAATGAAATACAGTAGAGTCAGGAGTCAAATCCAATCCTTCTGCCTCAGAATCAAGAACTATTGCTAATGTGAATAATATAATTCCCAGCTAGGAAATGCAGTGGAAAGAGTGTTGGGCATGGAATCAGGAAGACTTGACAAAAACGTAGCCTCAGATGCTACTTGTGTGACCCTAGGCAAGTAATTTAATCTCTTTCTGCCTCAGTGTCCTCAGTTGTAAAATGGGAATAGTAATAGCACCTACCTCCCAGGGTTGTTGTGAAGATTAAATGAGTTAAAGTGTGTAAAGTGCTAAGCACAGTGCCTGGCACATAATAGGCTCTATATAAATGCTAGTTATTATCATTTTTACATTATACCTACTGCCATCTTTTCATACATAGGGAAACTATTTTATTTATAGATTTGAAATTTATACTGAATTATCTTCACTATATAGAGGGGAGGAGGAAGGATGTACTTCTAGATGGATAAAGAGAATGCTGTAGATTTTGTGTACTTGAGGCTTTTGAGAAGTTATTTCATCATATCCTCTGTAAAGAATGGAGAGATGAGTGTTATGTGATTGCACAGATAAGTGACTTCTCTTTTTTGCCTTTTGGAGGGGGGAAGGCAGAGCAATTGGGGTTAAGTGACTTGCCTAAGGTCACATGGCTAGTAAGTGTTAAATGTCTGATGCTGGATTTGAACTCAGGTCCCCCTCACTCCAAGACTAGTGCTCTATTCACTGCACAACCTAGCTACCCAGATAAGTGACTTCTAAACCACTTGTTTGACTGGACCCAAAATATTCATTATATACAATTTTTCTATTAGTTATATATTAAATAAATTATATGAATCAAATAAATAATGATGTTGATTAATGCTGTAGTGCTCCATCTTTGTCCTCATTTGACATTTTGATCCATGACTTGGATGAAGGTATAGGTGACATATTTGCCAAATTTGCAGATGTTAACAAACAGAGCAGCAAAGTAAATACAATCAAGATAGAATCAGGATCCAAAAGACTTCAACAACCTAGAATAGAGGAACGAAGAGACAAAGTTTATAGGGAATAAGTGTAAAATCTTACACTTAGTAAAAATATGATCAACTGTACAAATACAGGATGAATGAAAAATGACTGAAAAAATACTCTTTGGGTGTTAGTAGAATGTAACCTCAGTAGGAATTACAAATGGAAGATAAGAAACAAACAAACCAATGGGATCTTAGGCTGTATTAACAGACACATGGTGCCCAAAGCAAGGGACATGATAGCTGTCATATTCCTGTCATTGTTACTATAGTTGTTGTTATGTCCTGGTTAGAGTATGTTCTTGTTCTCGTTCTCTCTCTCTCTCTCTCTTCCTCTCTCTCTCTCCCTCTCTTTCTCTGTCTCAGTCTCTCTCTCTCTCTCTCTCTCTGTCTGTTAGAGAGAAGTGTGTGCAATTTTGGACTACAAATTTAGAAGAGACATTGAAAATCTAGAACATTTGTAGAGAAGAGCAACCATGGCAATGAGGAAATAGAATCTATGCAATGTTGTCAAATGAACGGAGTGTTTTAGCCAAGAGAAGAGAAGATTTAAGGAATACTTGATAATGGTCATCAAATTTTTAAATGTTTTCACACATAATAGGGATTAAGCGGATCTGAGCTCAATATAAGGGTGGGAGTGTGGTTCTTGTATTAGACATGTTCTAAAATGAATTGGTCAGTTTCAGAGGAAATAGTGAATCAGCTCTCACTGGAGGTCTTTAAGTGAAGACCAATGGACACAGGTAAAAAAAAAAAGGTTGAAGTATTTATAGAGAAAAACAACTTCATTAGCAGAACATACTTTTTATTTTTAGTTTTCAATGTTCACTTTTATAAGATTTTGAGTTCTAAATTTCCTCCCCCCCTTCCCCTTCCCCTCTTCCTAAGATAGCAGGCAATCTGATATAGGCTATACATGTACAATCATATTAAACATTAGTCATGTTGTGAAAGAAGAATCAGAACAAAAGGGGGGGGTAACACAAAACAGAAACAACAACGACGATGAAAAGAAAATAGCATGTTTTGATCTGTATTCAGACTCCATACTTCTTTCTCTGGATGTGGATAGCATTTTCAATTATGGGTCTTTTGGAATTGTCTTAGATCATTGTATTACTGAGAAGAACTAAGTCTCAAGGCACAATGTTGCTGTTACTGTGTATAATGTTCTCCTGGTTCTACTCACTTCACTCAGCATCAGTTCATGTAAGTCTTTCCAGGTTTTTCTGAAATCTACCTGCTCATTGTTGCAGAAGATACTTTTGACTGAAGTATTCCCATTCCCTCCCCAGACCCCCATTTTGCTTTAGACTAAAGAACAAAATCTGACTGAATTGTCTCATCTTCAACTACAGATCAAATAGCAAAACTTGGTTCAACTATTCCCATCCTGCTTAGGCTGAATATATGCAAAACTATGTTTCACAGGGCACTCTTTGGTTGCAAAGGGACCCACAAATGTTAGTCAACACACAACTCAGGACTTTCTATGCCAGCTTCCTTATAGTCGCAGACAGTATCCTATTGGTCCACTGAATGCCAAAGGATTGTGCAGATTGTGTATTTTCAATGCTAAAAAGGTACTAAAAAAGCTACATTAACCATGATTTGTATTCTAGGAAACTGAGGTTGCTATCAGCAAACAAGCCTCCTTGGCATGCTTATAAATCTCTTTTCCTTTCAGTCTGGTTACTCACTTTATTTGATCACTATTAATGCAAACCTACTTGGCTTTTAAGGAACTCAGGCTGCTAAATTCTCCTACAGATCCACATTTTTGGCAGTCTTGTACTAAATGATCTCTGAGATGTCTTCCATCTTCAAGGTTTTCTATGACTCTATGAACCTATTTTAATACATGTCAAATTATCTTGGTCAATGTTTTTAAGAAACCTAATTCATTTAAATCTCATTCAACAAATATTTATTAATGTGCAAGACAAATATACAAAAAACCCCAACAACAACAACAACCAAAACCCCTGGAATAATAGAGTCAGTAAAGATTGGTTGTCATGGTGTATGTGAGAGCCTTCCCCAACTTAAACAGAATTGTAAAAGAAAAAAAAGTAACTATAGCAAAAAAAAAAAGAAGAGAGCAAAAAGCTCATTCAAAATGCTCCAAATCCAGCACTCTTTTTCACTGTACTTCTCTCTGCAATATATGACTCTTCATCTTGGATGTGGAATTTGATGACAAATGAAAGTCAGTTTTTCCTTTTTATTCAGTCAGTGAGGCAGTCAACCAGAATTTGTTAAGCAACCACTGTGTGCCAAGTGATGGATTGAGAAATCACATTGTTCCAGATGAAACTTTGTCCAATGTGTCTACCTGAATCATATAATGGCGTTCCAAATAATTGTCCAAGCCTAACAATTTGCTAGGTGAAAAAAGTTATAAAAATAAATCACAGACACTGAGAAAAGTCTCAAAGATGTGTGGGATTACCTCCAAAAGTATATTTGGGGTTTCTAGGCCATTAGGTGAACCTAATCATTCTATGAAACTACTATCCATAGAGATCTTCAACAGTTGTCTGGACTTTTGCCACCATAAGTTAAGCAATCTCACTAATACTCAGCAAAATGTCTGACCTTTAATAGTTTTTTGCCTAAATGACTGCTTGAAAGTAAAATGAAAAAATATATCTATATTTATATTTAATCTCTCTCTTGCTATATATATATGTATATAGATATAGATATAGATATAGATATAGATATCTACCTATATATAATGTAATCCTGGATAAGCACCCACCGAATGCTCTGCATGCATTGTTGGGCAACAATATTCTAAGGTTGTAAAATCCATTCTGCCAATATAAGTTATCATATTCATAATAGACATAATAATGCAAGAGACAGAATGCCTTAAGTATTCAGTCATATAAGGATTCTTGCAAAACAACTGGTACTACTTCTAAAGGAAATAAACTAGAAAGCTGGATATCTAATGTTCATCTAAAATATAAACAAAAAAGAAAAAGAAAAATACTAAATTTTTTCTGTTGAGTCCGTGAATGAAGTACTTAAAATGAATCATGGAAAAGCCCTCACAGGATACCTATGCCCTGGTGACAAAGTTACTCATTTCCCCTCGTCAACTTCAGGTTTGAATGATTTTTCATTGAATTAAATTTTTGCTTCCAAATTTATTAAATTGCATGGTTGTTTTAATATCATGAAAACATAATCACAGTTAGGCATAGATTGACTAAATGACTATATGATGGAAGTAGGAAAGATAGATATATATACCAGGTAGTTTTCCATGTTTCCTAGAGGAGTCCTAGAATCCAAACTAGAATTAGAACTTGGCACTTCCATTTGCCTATTGGCTACCTGTTTAACGTTATTCATTGGACCTGCATATGAAGTTTGGACAGAAAACATTCTTTTGAGTGTGGCTCTCCTAGGAATGGGAACAATTTCATCTGTGTCATTATTTTCTAGTTCTCTAACATATGACAGAATGTGCTATTAATAAGTGATGATGCTTCATCTAGACATTTATAATGAATTTGGCACTTGTATCTACTCTTGGGAGAGGCATATAGGAGAACGGAAAGATTTGGTAATCATACCTTACGTTGTAGTACTATATGGGTTACAAAGTACTTTAAATAGCTTATCTCTTTTACTCTTCTGAATAACCTTGTGGGTTTGATATCATTCTAATTCACATTTTATTTGTACTATCTGGTCTCTCAATGACAGAAAGTTACAATGGTTCAGCAGGTACCCTAATGTTGTTGTTCTGATTCTAAAACCAATCTTCTTTTCACTATGCAATATTACCCCTCACCACCATCATCTATCAATCAACAATCACTTATTAGGCACCTAATACCTTATGTTACCAGTATGATGCTATATGCTAGGCAGCAGTTCTCAGCCTGTGGGTTGTGACCCCTTTGGGTTCTTTGGGTTGAGCAACCAGGTCACAGGGGTTGCCTAAGACCATCAGAAAACACAAGGATTCTGGGAAGATAGTACAGTAGGTCAGAAAATTCCAGACTCTCATGATTTCCCCCACAAAAGAGTTAAAATAATACCTTAGGGCGAACAATGTGTGGGTGGAGATTAATAAAGACAGGGCATAACCTGAGTCTTCCTGGGACAATTCCGGATGATCAGAAGAAAAATCTCAGGATGAGGTTTGGTCCCTAGTGAAGAGTAAACACCTCCAGGCTAGGTTCCACTTTAACAGTTAGTGGCTAGCCTCTTACATAAGAGGCAAGCCCTAGGATTAGTCAGTTTGAGAGGCTGCCTCAGCCCCGGCCACCTGAACTTTTATCTCCAGGATAGTGAGGGGTGTTGGGTGTCTGAGCCCAGGAAGATCAAGGGAACCTCTGCTGACCAGGAATGCCAGACCCAGCTGTGCTACAAAAAGCATCAGAGGTAAGAAGGAACCAGCACACCCCCAGTGAGTGCAGAAGTGGGGCAGAAAGCCCTTGGCTGTGGGCACTTACAGGAGGCTGGAGGTTTGACTTTGGTCCCAGACTAGTGTGAAGAATTGAAGGTCTGGCACAAGAGGAATCATTTTCCATACTTCAGGGTCAAAAGTGATTCACAAATAAATAATCCATCACCACCAAAAAATGCACAAGTGAAAGAAGAAAGAATCCATCCATAGAAAGCTGTTATGGGAATGGAGATGACTGGGGTTCATCTTCAGAAGAGGATTCTGAAGTAAAGAAATCCCCAAAGAGTAACATTAAATGGTTACCTGCCCAAAACGAATTCGTAGAAGATCTTAAAAGTGGCTTTAAAAATCAAATGAGAGAGATAGAGGAAAAACTAAAAAAGAAAATAATAATAATCAAAGAAAAACAAGAAGGGTATGAAAGGAAAGTCAACCAACTAGAAAAGAAAAAATAAACAAACAAACAAAAGCTCAAAATGCTTGGAATCTGGTTGATGAGCCATGGCATAGTAATACACAGATAAATAACCGAATAGACATAGAGATGACAAGGACATGCTATGGTAGCATACATGTGGGGTGACACCTCAAGCTTTAATTTCAGGTCAGTTTTTAAAGACTCAGATATTAGTTTCCAGGGTTATCACAGGAGATAAAGGATTTCATTCCTCCTTTTCAGCTGATGACTGATTGAGAAATGACGTATCCTTAGGGAGCTGCAGACGGGGGAGGAAAGGGAAAACAAAAACAAAAACACAACAACTTGAACTTTCTGGTATGGTGAGGTCAGTCTAAGTAAAGAGCTGAGCACCTGCTGAAAAGCCTTCAAGGCACAAGGCAAAGGACACTTTTACAAACCCTTTACCCCACATGACAGAAAGAAGACTCCTCAGTAACATAAGAAGAACTCCAGCAGATGGCTGCAGCTGCTGGGCAAAGAGCAATAGAAAATAGCTTTAGAGGCAGAGGATAATAGGAATGGGCAAAACTTCAGTAGCTGATGGTCATGGCGCAGAGTGGAGTGGCAGTGTTGTTAAGGAAAATCAACCTTGTTACTGGAATCTGCTGTTTAGTTGAATTATCCTCTTTATTTCTACAGACAAAATACCCTAAATCTGACTGAATTCTCTCCCTTCCTCTCTTCCCCCACCCCTTCCCAGATTCTACTGTGGACGGCATTCACAAAAAGTCAGTCTTATTTAGACTGACTATGCATAGCTGGACATGTCAGTTTTTAGCTGTGCCTGACCCTGCAAATGTTACACACTACACAAAAATGAAGATTTTTTTCTAGATGAATGTTGTTCTAGGTTCAAATGGCATTTTGCTAGGTCATGCAAATGTCACCAGATGATGCTGAATTTCTGTGTACTCTAAGCAGACTTGAAAAAAAATATTACATAAATTAAAATCCAGAGCCAAAAAAGCTAAAGCTGCTCCTGGTAAACAAGCCTCCTTACTACATTAATGAATTTCTTTTCCTTCCAGTTTGGCTGCTTTCCTTATTTGACCTCCAGTCTTGAGTGTGCCCTGGTGGGCAAGATTCTGTCTGGGTTTTTTAGAAACCCAGGCTGAGAAATTCCCTGAAAGCATGAGCAGGAGCTCTAGGAAGGATCTGTAAGCCTCAGAATTGAGAAGTAGTAAGACTCATCCAGCAGGTTGCTGGGAAACAGATTCATTAGAGGCATCCCAGCCATAATGAAATTACCTGAGGGTATGAATTCTCCAAGGAATGTTTCATTCTCTCCACTTGCACTGATGTCTGTGAGAGTTGTACCTCTTCATGTATGAGGAGAGACTGAGGTTGATTTTCATTACTTAACCTTCTCTATTATTTAGCTGGTTATTTTGTTCCAATTAAATGTTTTGCTATTGTATTTCCTGCCTACTGTTTTGGTAGATACTCTACTTGAAGAGGAGTTAGGGGGATGTTTGCATAACCACTTTTATTCAAAAGATGTCACATGTTGAAACTGAGGTAATAAGTTATAGCATATAGTGGATCTAATAAATTTTAGAACTATAGCTAGACAGACATAGGTCTAGTTTTACAGTATATATTCCTATTCTTGCGTGTCTACACACAAATACACATGCACATATATACAATATACAATGTACATATACATGTACAATGTCCATATATACACACGAAAATAGACATTCCTATATATGGACATGAAATGGAATATAGGAAAGCAATATACATATGTATATATGCTATATGAAATACAGGAATGTATATATACATATATATGAAATACAGAAAAAGATTATATATGCATATATATTCCTTTCTAAAATGAATTCGGTGTATAATTAATGTATAGAACCTCTGGGTACTCTTCGAAAGTCTCTTGTCCTGCTTTGAGGTCTTTGCTTTTCTGTTTCCTCTGTTCCGTGCTGTGCAAGATGTCTTTTTGCCTAGGCCAGGGACTCATTGCCTCAGTGGGTATCTTTTTCTTTATTTATTAAAGCTACTTTGTAATAAGCAAGAGGCTGGGAGTAGGGAGTGGAGACAATGAGAAGAAACAAAGCACCTTCCATGCGAATTTTTTCCCTTTTGGTTGGCTTTGCAGCATGTGTGCTTCCCTCATGACCTTTCATTGAAGCATGTTTTTGTAGCTCTCTATTGATTGAGCCCCTGCTACTGCCTGCTACATTTGGTTTACCTTTCTGTGATCAAGGAAGATGGCAAACCCAAAGTAACAGAAAAGAATTAGACTTGGGGAACATGCAAATTGTTGGAGGCAAGGTTACAACCAAACAATGACCATTTACTCTGCTGACTTTTGATAACCTAGAGAAGGAAATAGAACTCTTGTTTGGATTAAACCTGCCCACTGAGCACACACAAAAGGCCTAAATTAAACAAAGCCCTCACTTGAAACAAAGGAATAGTTTCTGAAAATAGCAAACTGGAGGAGCCCTTTTTCTAAGGCCTTTAGTAAAGTGAAGAATAGCTTCTAACAGAGTTGGAAAAGCTATTTGCATGCAATTTGACAACAGAAGTTTGCTTTGCCACCACCAATGTTAAATGAACAGCAAAGAAGTTGAACACAGAATAAACAGTGGAATTAATAAACACTGTCCTATGAAAAATGAATGAAAGAATCAATGAAATGAATGAACGGAAAAACATTTATTAAATGCTCACTATATGCAGGGAATACAAATACCAATTTATAAAATACGAGGTAGCACAGTGGATAGAGTATTGGGCCCAGAGTTAGGTAGATTCTTCTTCTGGGGTTCAAATCTGGCCTCAGATACTCACTAACTGTGTTACCCTGGGCAAGTCACTTAACCCTTTTGCCTCAGTTTTCTCATGTGTAAAATGAGCTGGAGAAGGAAATGGCAATCCGCTCCAGTATCTTTGGATAAATGGAGGCTTGAAGTGTCAATCATGATTGGACAACAGCAACAACAAAACAGTCCTTGACTGCAAAGGGCTTACATTCTAATAAGGAAAGACAATTAACTATATGGAAACTGGAACTGAAAGCTGGTTGTGGGGACAGAGAGGAAAGGGAAACTTGGTTTGGAGATGCTTGGAGGCAATCAGAACCAATCAGAACCCAGGATCCCAAGGTAAGGAAATGGAGATTAACCTGAAATTTAAAAATGAACTCTCTTTCTGAAAGGATCAGAAGGTCGTAGACCTAGAACAGAGAATCTTAGATCTATGTAATGCAAGTAAATTGACCACAAGTGTACTCATAAAGGGGTAGTAGATAAACACTTTTACCCCCAAAGTGCTTTAAAAAAAATTCCCGAGAGTAGATGATGGTAGAGAATAGGGTTTTACTCATATTCATTATAACAGCATAGGGGTCAATAAAGAATAGACTCTGTAAGGCTTGGAGATTCAAATCAAGTTGGATGTCATAGATATGGGTCTGTGGCAAACCCCTAACTTTGAAAGTGAGCTCCTTGAGAACAGAGATTGTTTTGCTATTCTATTCCTATCCACAGCACTTAGAGTAGTGTGCTATAATAGTGAAGGTTTAACAAATGCTTCATTCATTTATTCATCTATTCATATATTCGTTCCACATACTTTGAAAAGTTCTGGTAATGAAATAAGGGAGATTTCCAAATTCTCTGAGCCCATTGGGATCCATAAGCTATTGCATTTATATACAAACAGTTGCTTTGGAAAAATCTTTTACACTTATCGAAGGTCCCTACTTGCTGAGAATAAGTTCTTCCAGCTGGTAAGGATTCATTCCTCTGGTATGCATGTGGG
>JAQQSU010016502.1:0-10921 GCA_028627135.1 Pseudochirops cupreus | reverse complement strand
AGAGAGAGAGCACCCCTCCAGGTGCCCTTTTTAAAACCCTGAGAGTCATAAAAAGTCATAAAAAGTACATTGTTTTAAATTCTATTGGAAGAGAGAGAGGGTATGGATTCCACGCAGGTAAAGTCAAAGGGTCTCTGACTTCTCATTGGAGGAGGGGCGGAGGCCCGTTTTGGCACGAATTTAAACAAAGAAAGATTTCCCCCCCACTGTCCCACTCACCTTTTGCTTGTGCAAAAGGTATGGGCACACAGTCTTTACGTAGACAAGCAACTCTCGTGGGATTCCTGTCCCCACCCCGAGCCCACAGCAAAAAGCTCCTGTCAGGTCTACTTCTAGCCCACCCTAAACAAAAGTTCTGATTTGCATTCTAATACTGCCTTTGGAGAATCTCAACTTTAAAGGCTTCCCATTCACAACCAATGGGAGGAACCATGAGAAAGAAAAAAAGCAAAACAAAACATAAAAACAAAATAGTTTGCTTCATTCTGCATTCAGCCTCCACAGTTCTTTCTCTGGATGTGCATGGCATTTTCCATCATGAATCCTTTGGAACTGTTTTAGGTCCTTGCTTTGCTGAGAAGGGGTAAGGGTAAGTCTATCAAAGTCAGTCATCACACATTGTAGCTGTTACTGTGTACAATGTTCTCCTGGTGCTGCTCTCTTCACTCACCATCAATTCATATAAATCTTTCCAGGTTTTTTCTAGTGTGCCTGTTTATCATTTCTTATAGCCCAATAGTATTACATTACATTCATATACCACAGCTTGTTCAGTCATTCCCCAATTGATGGTCATCACCTTAATTTCCAGTTGTCGGTGACCACAAAAAGAGCTGCTATAAATATTTTCGTACATGTGGATCCTTTTACCATTTTTATGATCTATTTGGGATACAGCCCTAGAAGTGGTTTTGCTGGGTCAAAGGGTGTGTACATTTTTATAGCCCTTAGGGCATAGTTACAAATTGCTCTCCAGAATGGTTGGATCAGCTCACAACTCCACCAACAATGCATTAGTGTTCCAACTTTCTGTTGTGGGTTTTTTTTTTAAAGATGGGTATTGTATTTTGTCAAAAACCTTTCCTTTTTTACATCTACTGATATAACCATGTTATTGTTATTATTATTATTGTTAATAATAGGATCCATTATGTTTATAGTTTTCCAAACATTGAAACAACCCTGCATTTTTCTAGTATAATTTGAACTTGGTCATAAGTGTACAATCTTTTTAATGTGCTTAGCCTATTTGCTAATATTTTAATGAATATTTTGTGTGTAGATAGTCACCAAGGATATCCTAATTTCCTTTTTCTGCTATGTCTTGCCCTAGTTTAGGTATCAAGACTATATTTGTTTTATAGAAGGAGTTTGGTGGAATCCCTCTTTTTCCTATTTTTGTAGTTTATGTAATAAGAATTTATGGAATAATTTATAGTAATTTATGTAATAGTTTGTTATAATGGAATTAATTGCTCTCTGAATGTTTGATTTCAATTCATATGTAAAATCATGTAGTCCTAAAGTTTTTCCCCAACTCTGGTAATTCATTTATGATTTGTTCAATGTCTTTTTTTTAGGGTGGATTATTTAAATTCTCTATTTCTAGTTTGTTTACTCTGGATATTTCATATTTGTGTAAATATCCATCTATTTCATTTGTTATACATTTGTTAGCATGTAATTGGGCAAAATAGTTTTAAACCATTTCCTTTATTCATTTTTTTTCATTTGTTATGAATCCTTTTTTATTTTTTATATTGGTCATTTGGTTTTCCTCTCTTTAAAAAAAATCACAAGTTAACAGTTTTTTTCAAAAGCAGTTCTTAGTTTTCTGGTTTTCTGCTTTTAATTTTATTAATCTCTTCTTTGATTTTTTAAATTTCTCTGTGTTTAGTTCAGGTTTTTAGATTTGTCGCTTTTCTACTTTTTTTAGTTACATGCTGTTTATTGCTCTACTTCTTTTCTCTTTTGTTGATGATACTGTTTAGAGATAAAAAATCCTCATTTAGGACTGCTTTGCCTGTATCTCAAAAGTTTTGGCATATTTTCTTATTGTTATCATTTTTTTCTTATTATGCCATTCTATTAAATGGCATTGTTTTGAATTGATTGTATCATCTACCTGATTGTGGAGGGTCATGAGCAATGCTTTGAGTAGATGAAGATGCAGAAAATGTCAAACATGGAGTAGCTTTATCTGGGGGACTCACATGCAATTCCTCAATAAACTGAGGAATCTCTATGAAGTGAATGCTACAGATATTATTATCCCAGTTTCACAGATAAAGAAACCGAGAAAGGTTAAGAGACTTGTCTAAAAAGTCACTAGCTAAGTGATTTTAGAGGGAGAGCCTGAGGTAACATTCAAACCCAAGTCTTCCTGTCTCCAAATGTAACCCTCTTTCCACCATGCCCAAATACTTCCCAAATGAAGACACCCCTCCTTCTCCTCCTCTGTAGCTGTTTAGCAGCACAAGACCAAAAAGGAATAATACAGAGCAAATACTACATGTAAGGCAGAGATTATTTATGATTTGTTCAATGTTTCTTTCTAGGATGGATTATTTAAATTCTCTATTTCTGGTTTGCTTATTACTCTGGATATTTCATATTTTTGCAAATAGTCATCCTTTTCATTTGTTACACATTTATTAGTATATAATTGGGCAAAATAGTTTTAACCATTTAACTACCCCTAAATGCCATTTAAGACCAGAAAGCAAAAGACCTTCTATGATGTCACCAGAAGATAAAGGTGACCTTGCATTGTTGAGAGTATGAGAGTACCCCTATGTTTTTCCATGAAGTCCTAGCAGCAGTTTCTCCTTAGCATTGCTACATTGGTCCCATGGATGTTGTCAGGCATGGTGTCACTGGACAAAAGGGTGTGGAGCTTCTCTGTGCCTCCAACTTTAGTTTAAATCCTAATTCTTCTTCACAAGGGGACAGGTTCATACTCTATCTTGTTCTTTTAGCTTAAGGCTCTGAGGTTACCCTGCTACTCTCCTCTTAAAAATCTAAAGCCCTTAATACATCCAGCTACTGGATAGAGGTAAAGAGAATGACCCTTTCCTAAAGGAAAAAACTTTCTCCATTTTCCCTAATCTTCCAAAAGGAGTTGTCATTTTGTCTTTCTTTTTGTTTGTTTCCCTCTAGAGACTTGACCAGAAAGTCTTTCCTCCTCACAGGGACAATCTTTTCCACTGGTGTCAAGCTCTTTTCTCAACCCATGAGGGCCTTCGGATTTAAATCTATTTTTTTTAACCCTTTTTACAGAGACCTGAATCTCTTTCAGAGACTTCTCTCCAGTTTAGGGCCCTGAAGTCTATGTAACATAGTGCTTAATTTCCAGTGGGAGTAAAGTAACTATGCTCTCAAACTCATTTTAGGGGAGTTCTGATGCAGAAACCTCAGAACCATTTGAATATAACCACTTGCAATAGTTGGGGTTACCTAACAGGTTTTTAATTAGTTAGGCAAAATCAATTTAAAGCACAGAAGCTAAGCTCAGAGGGAAAAGCCATTGTCTATATACACTATCTAAGCACATTTCCCAGTCACAGTTCCAGGGTATTTCTGGGGAGTTGGAGTTGATTCTCTAATGCCATTAATAGGAACCACCACTGATATACTTTTCTCCTAAGATTGTCAGTTGAGCATAATTTTAGACAACCAGACTTAAGTAGTTTTTAAAAGAGATATATACAAAGTATCTCCTCAAAAGTCTGTGATACTTTCCCATTAGTACATACAGAATCCAGAGAAAAGTTTACTCTCTAAACTTAGAAAGTAAGAAAGGAAAAGGAGGGGAGGCTAGGTGGCACAGTGAATAGAGTCCGGGAGTCAGGAGGACCTGAGTTCAAATCCAGCCTCAGACACTTAACACTGTGTGACCTTGGCAAGTCATTTAACCCCATTTGCCCTGCTTCCCCCCCCCCCAAAAAAGATAGTCCAACATCATCTGGATTCTCTGAAGCTCTCAAAGCCCTTCTCAGGTCAAGGAAGAGAAAGAAAGAGATATGACCAAGACCAAAGCTGAAGCTTCTAAGCCTCCTCCCCATGTAGTTCTTCCTCGGTGGTGTGCTAAAAAAAGTCACACTTGCTCCAGTTCATGGAATTCTTTGATTCCAGCTAGCTTGATGCTTTTATACAGAACTAAGAAGGCATGATGAAACCCCTGGTTGATTAGAGCAGAATTCCTATCTGGTGCCATTTCACTCCATCAGATAGCTTTTAAAGACTTTGTACATTCAACACTAAGGCATATAATTGAAATTTATTGGTTGGGTTTCTTATCGCTGACTTCAAGTGAGGTGGGGTGACTTGATAATATATATCTATCAATCACATCCTTATATGCTGATAAATATTATCATAATGCCCCCAAAGCAGGAAAAAAATTTAGCTGTGTGAATTCAAACACAATAGATTCTCCTGGGTATAAATTCCATTGTGTCAGTGTAAAGGGAAAAAGACTTAATAAGGCAAAGGTTTTTCTCAAAGCTTCTCTGAAGTAGTAACCTCAGACAACTTTCCCTTCTTATTGTTCCATTACTAAGTCAGGTTCAAAGAAGCCTGGTCTAGCCCATCTACCACCCTTCCTCTCATAAGATAGAGCTAAAGATGTTGACTCTACCATCCACATCTGAAGGAAATTGTTGGGGGAAAAAGGGACTCCAAAGGGAGGTGGGCAACAGAATAGCTAATTGTCTTGCTTATTCAAACACACCCAAATCCAAACAATTACATAATTAATTGACTTTTGAACTGAGCCCAACTTCCTTGATGATTTGACACCATATCATACTTATTTGGTCTTTGGCCTCACTGCACTTTTCAGGGAAAACTTGGAATTGATAGGGATGGGATCTGAACACATAAAACAAAAAGACCATGTCTTTGGGATCTGGACCCCAGAAAAGGAAAAGGCCCTGGACTTTTCCACATGGCCCCAGTCCCTGGCATTCATCTGGGGCACCAGCACTTCCCAGTTAATAACCTTTCACTGTCTGCACCTGGCCCCACCCTAGACCTCCTCCATAATTCCATCTAGACCCCTTCTCTGCTCCCAGACTATTTGGCCACTCCTAGCTTCAGTATAAAAAGTTCATCTTGCCTCAGATTCAATCTGATTTGCTTATCCAATACAAGCATCACAAATACTCAGATTCCTTAAGTCTAGCCAATAGCTCAGATTCTTAAAATCTCACCCACCCCGTTTGCTGTTTTAATAAACTTTGTCTCTGACTGAAAGAAGGATTGGGTCAAATTCATTGTAGGCAGGACCAGCATTGTTTGCCCTTGAATTTCAGGGTTCCCAGCACCCCTAGACCTCAACAGAATTATAATAATAATTTGTATTAACACCATTATCTCATATAATAGTTACTGGAAATCAGTTAAATTCTATCACGTTACTTAACAACTGAACTCCACCTAAAACCCAAGGTAAAAGAAGAACAATCAACAAATTTACATCTTGTGCTTCATTTTCTTTTTCTTTAAATTTCCCCTTTTATTAATATTGAATTGGCATATACCAAAAAGCAGGAAAATTTCCCTACACAAAGCATAGAAAAGGAAGACTATATACGAAACCATGAATTTCCAGCGGTTTTCCACCTATGGGTCTTGACCCTTTCACAGGGGTCACCTAAGACCATCGGAAAACACTGATGGTTTTAGGAACCGAGACACATGGCTAGTGAGTGTTAAGTGTCTGGGGTCAGATTTGAACTTGGGACCTCCTGACTCCAGGGCCAGTGCTGTATGTGCTGCGCCACCTAGCCACCCCACACATAGTATCATATTGCAAACAAGTCATCACACGCACATATTCCTGTTGATGCATATTAGACTTCCCAACAATTTGCCATACTCTCGCTTGCCAAGACTTCCTTGTTAAGATCTGTTGGCAGACTTGATCACTGATTGGTTATAATTTGGATTTTATGTGCTTATTTGGAAAAGAATATGATCACTACCATTTTAACTCTGTTATACAACCAGTGAAACACATACAAATGGTTTTCCAAAATTTTCCTCTCTTCTCTTCTTTCCTTATGCTTCTACCTCCCCCTTATTTTTATTCAACACCTCCCAATTGCACCTGAGGCTACTACTGCCCCCCTCCTAGATTGTTTCATTGCCCCCCGGAGGGTGATATTGCCCACTTTGGCACCCTTATCTGTATCTATAAGCTATTAACAGCCTTATCTGTAAAATGGGAGTAATGAAAGCACCTACCTGACAGAGTTATTGCGAGGATAAAATAAGAGAATATTTGTAAATTATTTTGTAAACCTTAAAGAGCTCCATAAATACTACCTATTATTACAATTTTTAAGAATATTTAAAACTTGACAAGTTGATTTAAATTTCTGAACTTTCTTTTAGTCTCTTCTATAAATTATTTAAATGATTTATTGATTCTTTTCTTTCTTTTTTCCTTTCCTAATTTTACTTTGGTATCACTATATCCCTGTCAAAAGCTCTCCCCCCCCCCGAAAAAGCCCTGTCTTGTAACAAACATAGTCAAGTAAAACAAATATATATATATTGTCCATGCCAAAAATGCATAGATGATTCTGCACCTCTAGTCTGTCACCTTTCTACCAAGAAAGGGGAAGAATGATTCATCTCCAGTTTTCTTGAGTTGTAAATTGGCCATTACATTGATCAGCACTGGAAGTCTTTCACTGCATAAATTTTCATCGTATACATTGTTTTCTTGGTTCTTCACAACACATTCTGCACCAATTCACTTAAGTTCTCCTGGGTTTCTCTGTATCCATCCCTTTCATCATTTCTTCTGGTATAAAATTATTTTTACGTTGATATACCACACTTTGTTCAGTCACTCCCCCAATTTGTAAGCATCTCCTTAGTTTCCAATCCTTTGCAACAAAAAAATTATAAATATTCTCGTACATATGGGTCATTTTCCTCTTTGATTGATCTATTTGAGTCTATACTGAGCAACAGCATTGCTGGGTCAAAGGGCATATGCAGTTCAATAACTTTTTAGGTATAGTTTACAACTCCTAACTAGAATGATTAGATTCACAGCTCTACCAACAGTGAGTTATTGGTTTTCCTGTCCTCCCACGTCACCTTGAACAACTTTCACTTCAATTTTTTGTCATCTTTGCCAGTCTAATAGTTGTAAGCTAGAACTTCATAGTTATTTTGGTTTCCATTCCTTTCCTTTTTTTTCTTTCTTTGTTTTTTTAAAGCTCCTGTCCCCACACCGCCTTCAGGGCTTTTTGCCTTAGGAGAAGCAGCTCTCTTGGCAGGTGGGACAATTAGAGTGCATGTCCCATTCTCCATTCTCAATCAAATTAAAGAAAAATGGGGGAAATTCTCCGAAAATCCAACAAAGTTTACTGAAGGCTTTCAGAACATATCCCTACAATCCAAGCTTTCTTGGTGTGATTTGCATATCCTCTTCTCTACCTGTTGTTCCACTGAGGAGAAGAGGAAAATCTGGGAACAAGCCCAAAAATTTGGGGATCAGTTGGCTAGCAATGACCCCAGAAAATGACCCCCAGAAGCAGCTGTTGTTCCCACTAGTGTCCCAGGATGGGATTACTAAATTTGAGAGGATAGGGAAAAGAGAGACCATATGGTACTTTGCCTGTTAGAAGGCCTAAAAGCTGCATTTCAAAAGCAAGTAAATTATCAGAAAATTAGGGAAATTACTCAGACAGATAAAGAAAATGCCTCCCTTTTCCCAGATAGACTTGGAGAAACTATTAAAAGGTATACAAATTTAGATCCTGACTCTATAGAAGAGGCAGGAATCCTTAACATGTGTTTCATTAATCAGTCTACCCCAGATATTGGGAGAAAACTGCAGAAATTGGCAATGGGACCCCAAACACCTCAGGCCCAATTACTGGAGATGGCTTTTGGAGTCTTTATAACAGAGACCTGGTTGCAGTAGAGGAAAAAGAATGAAGGGAACGAACCAGAGACAGAAAACATGCTTGATTCTTGGCTGCTGCCATGGCCAGGAAAAGCCCCTCCAGGGGGCCCTCTGGGAGGAAGCCCAGTCACTTGGGAGGAGGGAAAACCTGCTTTCAATGCCACAAGGAGGGTCACTGGTCCAAGGAGTATCCCTCCAGGGCACCCTCCCCAGAGGGAGCCCCCTGAACCAACACCTCTAGAACTGTGCCCATCTGACCAGAGGGACGTTGGAGGAATGATGGTCACCATGGTAAAAGTGGTAGAGCCACCTCCTGTATCCTGTCCTCCAGTCTTCTCAAGACTTGGAATGACGGGGAAGCCTGGGGCTTGGCAGTGCTCCCACCTTCTCCATTTCCCTTGCCCTGGGCAAGCATAGAGATCAAAGGTAAGGTTATCCAATTTCTGATCAATAGGGGAGCTACAGTCTCTGCTTTAATTAGTTACTCTGGCCCTACTAGGCCCTTGACCTGTCCATTCATGGGCATCGAAGGGAAAATTAAGGGATGTCTCAAGACATACCCCCTCCCCTGCTTATTTTGAGGATCTGTTGTTTGAACACTCCTTCCTTATTATCTCCTCTTGCCCTGCCCCCTTGTTGGGAAGGGACCTGATGGTGAAATTGGGGAGTCAATTTTCTCTAGTTAAATCTCCCATCTCCCTTTGCCCTCTGTTCACCAGATCCCCCTCCATGTTTCCCCAGAGTAATGGGAGACAGTTGAGCCAATTGTCTGGGATCAGGGAATTCCTGGGAGAGCTACTCATGCCCCCCCAGTTACTGTTCACCTCCAAGATCCTAATGTGTTCCCCCATCCCAGTCCATATCCAACCAAGCCTGAGGCCTGGGAAGGACTACAGCCATTAATTGAAAAATTCCTAAAATATAAAATCCTTGTCCCTTGCCAATCTCCATGTAACACCCCAATTCTTCCTGTAAAAGAGCCTAATAGAGAATATCGCATGGCTCAAGATCTCAGGGCTGTTAACAAAGCTGTCATCCCTATACATCCCATAGTCCCCAGTCCATCCCTGGGGGTACCCAATGTTTTTCCACCCTAGGTCTCAAAGATGCCTTTTTCTATATACCTCTGCACACAGACTCACAATTTATTTTTGCATTTGAATAGATACTTCCTGGGGTAACAAGTCCATGTCAGCTAACATGGACAGTCTTGCCCCAAGGGTTTCTGGATAGCCCACATTTATTTGGCCAAGCTTTGGGAAGGGATTTAAGGGATATGAAATTAACTGATAGCAGCTTAATCCAGTATGTGGATGATATCCTTATTTGTAGTTCCCCTGGCCCCCAGGCATCTTTGGCTGCTGCAGCAGTCCTCAATTTCTTGGGTAGTTGAGGCTATAAGGTCTCTTTAGATAAAGTCCAGATAGCTTGCCAGTCTGCAAAGTATCTGGGCCACAAACTGACTCCTACCTCTCGCTCCTTAACCTCTGAGAGGAAAAGGACAGTCTTGTCTATACCTATTCCAGCCACTAAAAAAACAACTTTGAACTTTTCTAGGTATGGCTGGGTTTTATAGGCTCTGGATCCCAAATTTCAGCCTTATTGCTAAGCCTCTCTATGCCTCTGATTAGGGCCCTAATTCATTCTATCTGGAGTGGGGCCCAGACCACCAGGGAAAGCGTTTGAGACTTTGAAAACTACATTGACCACCACTCCAGCTTTACCCAATTTAGGAAAAACCTTTTACCCTCTATGAGAACCGGCTTTGGGAGTTACTGCCTGTTTTTGAAAACTCTTAGATTCTGTGGCTGCTATTGCTTTCCATGGAGCGATTTGGAAGAAAGGGATATCTGACAGCGTTTTGGCCTTGCCACAATCATTTTAATTCCAACCAGGGAAATTGTCCTTTCTCTGGTTTTTTTGGTGCCTGTTTGGTCTTCTTTTGCTTAACCTCCTTGCCAGGTTTGTCTTCCCCGGGGTTCAAGTCATCAACCTCCAGATGACCACTCAGGCTATACCAACGTCTGACTGAATCCAAGTTCTCCAGCCCACTGGACCTGGCATCAGGCATATTCAGGAGTCTCACCCCTTGAATGTGAAGTCTGACTCCCTTGAATGGGACCCAGAGAAGCAGGGACAGCTCTACGCTCCTTGACAGCAGGAAGCACTTTCAGAAGCTGAGACCATCGCCCTTTACCCCAAGGAATTTGGGTCCCATTTGTTTGAGGGGGGAATTATGAGGTACAGGCTGGGGGAACCCCCTTGAACTCTGATTGAATCTTTCCATTTGATGAGGCATTTGCTCGAGGCCATAAGCCTTTCATTGTGGCTCTGCCCAAACCTTTGTTCCTAGCCTAGCCTTCCCTCCTTTGTCCAGCAATTTCCCACCCTTGATCCTCCCAATACCCAAATCTGTTACATCCTTGAACTGGCCTGGCCCACCACTGTCTGTTATGTCCAGGTAGCCTCCAGCAACTTCCCACCCTTAATCACTCATATACTGGAGTCTGACTTCATTGACTCCTCCTGAAGACCCTCCCCAAACTCCTCCCCTAGACCAGCCCTAGAATCCTCCCACAACCTTTCTGTATATAAGACCCCATCTTGCCTACATGTGGTGTGAGAGTGTCATAGAATTTTCTAGTGCAGACTTGCCCTGTGTCAGATGATCCTGGCCTCCTTGTCCAATATAAGCCTTACAGATACTGAAGCTCCTTAAGAGTCTGCCCAATTGTTTGTTTAAGTATAGTAGGGTTTGGATTCGCTCCCACAAAATGACACACACACGATGTATATACTATATCTACTATTTATTGAGGGAGGGAGAGGGAGAGAATTACTTATGTATGGGGTGAGTGAAAACTTCTCAATTTGGGGTGGTTAACTTTTCAAATTGCTTCTGTCAATCACTTTTATCTTCCTTTGTCTGTTTTCCCGCCTTGGTGGGACCCTCCCCTTATCTTTCCTTGCTGTCCCAGTTGGGGAAGTATT
>JAQQSU010016501.1:0-10921 GCA_028627135.1 Pseudochirops cupreus | reverse complement strand
GCCTTTAGATAGATGCTACCTATTATTTTAAGGAAGATTCCATTTATTCCTATATTTTCTAGTGTTTTAATAGGAATGGATGTTGTATGATTTCAAAAGCCTTTTCTGCATCTATTGAGAAAATCATATGGTTTCTCCTAGTTTTATTGTTGATATGATCAATTATACTGATGGCTTTCATAGTTTTGAACCTTCCTTGCATTTCTGGCATAAATCCCACCCGATCAAAATGTATTGTTCTTGTGATAAGTTGCTGTAATCTTTTGCTAGTATTTTATTTAAAATTTTTGCATCTATATTCATAAGGGAAATTGGTCTATAATTTTCTTTCTCCATTTTGTCTCTTACTGATTTAGATATCAGTACCATAATTGTGTCATAAAACAATTTGGTGGGACTCCACTAACTTTTCCAAATAGTTTGTAGAGTATTAGAGTAAATTGTTCTTTAAATATTTGATAGACATTCGCTAATAAATCCATCTGGCCCTGGAGATTTTTTCCTAGGGAGTTCTCTGATGGCTTGTTCAATTTCTTTTTTCTGTGGTGGGGTTATTTAAGTAATTTACTTCCTCTTCAGTTAATCTGAGCAACTTATATTTTTGTATATATTCATCCATTTCACTAAGATTGTCAAATTTATGTGCATACAGTTGGGCAAAATAGTTCCTAATTATTGTTTTAATTTCCTCTTTATTGGAGATAGATTCACCCTTTTCATTTTTGATACTCATACTTTGGTTTTCTTCTTTCTCTTTTTGCATATTGATTAAAGGTCTATTAATTTTACTGTTTTTTTTCATAAAACCAGTTCTTAGTTTTATTTATTAATTCAATAGTTTACTTAATTTCAATTTTGTTAATCTCTCCTTTGGTTCTCATTATTTCTAATTTAGTATTTAATTGGGGATTTTCAATTTATTCTTTTTTTTAGCTTTTTCAATTGTATGCCCAATTCATTGACCTCCACTTTTCTCTAATTTATTCATGTATGCATTCAGAGATATAAAACTTCCCCTAAGAACTGCATTTACTGCATCCCACAAGTTTTGGTACAATGTCTCATTATTGTCCTTCTCTTGAATGAAGTTACTGATTGTTTCTATAATTTCTTGTTTGACTCACTCATTCTTTAGGAGTAAATTATTTAGTTTCCAAGTAGTTTTTAGTCTATCTTTCCATGGCCCTTTATTGCATATGATTTTCATTGTCTCATGATCTGAGAATGAGGCATTCAATATTTCTGCCTTTCTGAACTGAATTGTGTGGTTTTTATGCCCTAATACATGGTTGATTTTTGTGTATGTGCCATGTACCGCTGAGAAGAAGGTGTATTACTTTTTATCCCCATTCAGTTTTCTCCAGAGATCTATCATATCTAGCCTCTCTAAAATTCTGTTCACCTCCTTAACTTCTTTCTTATTTATATTGAGGTTAGATTCATCAAGTTCAGAGAGGGGGAGATTGAGGTCCCCCACTAGTATAGTTTTGCTAATCTATTATTTCCTCTAATTCCCTTGACTTTTCCTCTAGGAATTTGGGTGCTATAGCACTTGGTGCATATATGTTAAGTAATGATATTGCTTCATTCTTGATTGTGCCTTTTAGCAGGATATAGTTTCCTTCCTTATCTCTTAATTAGATCTATTTTTGATTTTGCTTTATCTGAAATAAGGATTGCTACCCTTGCTTTTTTTTTCCTTTAGCTGAAGCGTAATATATTCTACTCCAGGCTTTTACCTTTACCCTGTGCATATCCCCTTGTTTCAAATCTGTTTCTTGTAGACTGCATATTGTAGGATTATGGTTTTAATCCATCCTGCTATCTGCCTTTGTTTTATGGGAGAGTATACCCCATTCACATTTACAGTTATGATTACTCTCTGCATCTTTCCCTCCTTCCTATTCCCTCTTCTGTTTATGTTTTTGTTTCTTCCTTCTCCCTTCCCCTCCTTAAGAGTTTTCCTTCTGACCACTGCCTCCCTCAGTATGCCCTCCCTGTGAACCCCCTCTTTTCCTACCCTTTCCCCTTACTACTATGTCCCTCCTTTCTAACCAACCCCCTTTTCCCCCCCTTACCATTCTTACTGCCTGTAAGCATAATGGATTTTTATACTTATCAGAGTATGCTTTTAACCTTTTTGACCCCAAACCAATGAGAGTAAATTTCATACAGTGCCCTCCTCCTTCCCTCCTTTCCTGAGATTTTGTGTCTGTTCACATTAGAATCTTAAACTTAACTGATTATGTTGATCCCTCCTTGAACCAGAACCAATGAGAATAAAGTTCATATGATGTTCATTTCCCCCTCTCCTTCTCCTCTACTATAGTATTTGTTTGTGCCTCTTAGTGTGGCACAATTCACCTTTTTCTGCCTCATCCTTTCCTTTTCTCCCTTAACAATCCCTTTGAACACCTTAGTAAGTTTTTTTTTTAATCATCAGACTAGTTCATTTATATCCATACCCCCTATCTATGTATATCTCTTTTAAATGTCATAATAATCCCATAAATTTCAATATTGATAGGTATTACCTTCTCCTCTAGTTATGTAAACAGTTTGCTCTTATTGAATCTTAAGTTATGTGCATGTGTGTGTCTGTGTCTGTGTGTGTGGGTGTGTTTTTTCCTTGTTTACCTTTTTATGTCCTTCTTGAGTCTTGTAATTGGAGATCATATTTTCCGTTGAGCTCTACCTTTTTCTTCAGGAAAGTTTGGAAGTCCTTTATTTCATTAAATGACCACCTCCTTGCCTGAAAGATTAAGCTCAGTTTTGCCAGGTAGTTGATCCTTGGTTGAAGTTCTAGCTCTCTTGCTTTATGAAATATCAAATTCCAATCCCTCTGATCTTTTAATGTAGAAGCTGCTAGGGCCTATGTAATCCTGACTACGGTTCCACAATATTTGAATTCTTTCTTTTTGCCTGCTGGCAGTATTTTTTCCTTGACCTTGTAATTCTGGTATTTGGTTACTATATTTCTTGGAGTTTTCAATTTGGGATCTCTTTCAGGAGGAGTCTGGTGAATTCTTTTGATAACTATTTTACCCTCTCATTCTAGGACTTCAGGACAGTTTTTTCTGACAGGCTCTTGGAGGATGTTGTCCAGGCTGCTTTTTTAATCATGGCTTTCCGGTAGCTCAATAAATCTTAGGTTGTCTCTCCTGGATCTGTTCTCCAGGTCAGTTTTTCCATTGAGATATTTTACACTTTCTTCTAATTTTTTCAATCTTCATGTTTTGTTTGACTGACTCTTGATGAATCATAGAGTCTTTAGCTTCAATTTGACTGATTCCAATTTTTAGTGAATTATTTTCCTCAATTGGTTTTTGAAGTTCCTCTTTTAGGGAGGTATTTTCCCCAGTTAGATTTTAAATCTTCCATTCCAGTTCACAAATTTTACTTCTCAGGGATTTGTTTTCTTCAGTGAGATTTTTTTCCGGTTTGATCACTGTAGATTGAAATTTATCTTCTAGCTCTCTCATTTGGCTTTTAAAACCTTTCTTTAGCTCCTCCAAGAATGCTTTTGGGCTTGAGAGCAATTCATATTTCCTTCTGTGGTTTCACGTGTGGATACAGAATCCATGGTGTCTCTTGAAAGCCATTCTTCTCATTCACAATAATAGGATTCAATCTTCTTTGGTCTTCGCTTTGCAAGTTGCTTCCAGCCCACTGTGATTGCCTATTTCCTGACCTTTAAAGTGTATTTCTACTTCTGGGGTACAGAGGGCTCTGGTCCTTGCTTCTCAGTCTGGGAGCTAGGTGCCTGGTTGTTCACTTTGTGTGCTATGGCTTCTGATTTTCTAGACTGAGGCCAGTGTTTTACCTGACTTAGTGAGTGGTGGTCAGATTTCCACCTCCATGCCTCTGGGGTACAGCTCAGGCAGGCTCAGCAACTGGCAGCCAGCAGACCTGGTGTCCACTGATTCTCCTGGTGGTGCTAAGGCCCACATGGGATTGTGTAGTTAGAGCTTGCTGGCTCCACAACCCTGGGCTTTGGGAGCTCCTGCTGGTCAGATGAGGTGGGGCTTGTTGGGACCCCTCCCACCCTTCACTTCAGACTCCTTACTGCCTCAGTTACACCCTTTCTCAGTGACTTCTAAGCCTGAGGCTATTTCTACTATTTCAGGATTTTACTCTGGGTGGGATATTTATCTCTGGGCTTTCTAGGTCTGGGAAGGGGAACTGGGGCAGTTAGGGATTACTCTGCCATCTTCACCTCTAGAAATTCAGGTAGGTGATTTTTAAACTTCCAGGCTGTGGGCTGATAGCCCCAGGAGAAGCTGCTGTTACTGGTGTGGGCCCTGTGCTTTCTCTTACCCAGCTCTGACCAGTCCTCTATCCTGTGGTGAGATGGCTGCAAATCTCCTCTGAGGTGGATGAGTCCTAGATTGGGCTCCTTCTCACTCTGCTATAGTCTGTTCCCTGGTCCATGTTGGTACAGCCTCTGCATGCTCTGCTCTCCCTATGCCCAGACCTCTATTCTGATTTGTTTTATGCTATTTATTCATCTTCCCAACCAAATACTTGATTTTCTAACTCCCTGTCAATGCAGGACTCTGCTTCCAGTGGGCATGGGGTAGGGGTTGGGGATGGATATGCTTTTCCAGGCTTCTGAGGTTTTGTATTAGCCTCTGGATCCCCCACTGTCTCGTTCTTCCTTCTTTAATGAAAAAAGAATCCATCTTTCACAGACAGTGGGGGATTGAGTGGCTGATACAAAACACCTGAAGTAGGGACAGTTCACCTACCCCAACCACCATCCTCATCCCCACTCCCACCCTCACTGAAAGCAGATTCCTACCCTGAAAAAAAGGCTAGAAAATCCCGTATTTGACTTGGAAGATGAGCAAACTGCATAAAAAAGGTCAGACTATAGAATCTTACTTTGGTGGCGAAGTCAAAACATATGATCAGAAGAAGATAACAGCATCAAAGCTCCTGCGTCAAAAAAAGTTGATCTGCAAATAACTATGTCTAGTTTGTTCTTTATCTATCAGCTCTTCATTTCACAACCCTGTGGCATTGTTCCCTGTAACCTGACTTCTTAACTCCTTATTCAAATGAAACTACACTCTCCAAAGTTACTAATGATTTCTTTATTGCCAAAACAAAGTTACTCTTTTCAGTCCTCCTGCCCTTTAAGCACTCTGCTACAGTTGACTTTATTAACAATGCTCTCCTACTAGATAGTCTCTGGAAGTAGACTTGCGAGATTTTTTTGTTCTTTGCTTCTTTGTGTGCGTGTGTGTGTGTGTGTGTGTGTGTGTGTTTTTGCGTGTGTGTAACTCAGTTCTTTCCTCATTTGCCTTCTACCTCTCTTACTGCTGCCTCATTGTCTCCTTTGTTGATAAATCACCCATGTTACTTCTGATATGGTTGGGCCTCAAAGTTCTGTCCAAAGCCCTTCTATTTTTCTCTCTAGATCCATTCCCATGGGTTCAATTATAATCTCTGTGGAAAGCACCCCCAGATTCAGGACTAGGCTCTTTCTTGATTCAGCATCATAACTAATTGCCTGTTGAACATTTAAACTAGTTATACTGGAAACATCTCAAATTCAGCACATGTACAGCAGAACTCATTCTGTCCTCTCAAATGCATTCCCTTACAAACTTCACATGTGAGACAGGTCAACTTCTAAATCTTTGAAAATCCCATAAGTACCAGTGAATCTCTCATGTGAAATCTTACAGATGTTGAAATATTACTCTAATAGTCTTTGTACTTATAGCTAATTTGTTCTTGACTGTTCTGTCCAGGAAAAGGAAGAATTGTGTTTCCTTTTCAAATTATCTGGCCTTATAAGCATACCTATTACAGATTTACTGTCAAGTACACCATCATCCTTCAAATCACCTAAGTTCACAATACTGATGTCATCCTCAATTCTGTAGACTCATTTACTTTACACATTGAATCACTTGCCAGATTTCATCATCTCTTTCTCCACATTATTTCTCTATTTACTTTGCCATCCTACTAATTCATTCATTCAGTCTCCTGTACTGCTTTCATTGGCTACTATTTGTTCTCCCTTCCTTAAACCTCTCCTCACTGTAATCTACCCTTCTCACAGCTGCTGAATATTTTTCCTCTAAAGTATAAATCTGATCATATCACTCTACTCCAGGGGTTTTGTATTACCTCAAGAATCAAACACAAACTCCTCTGTTTGACATGGCAAGTTCTTCATTACTTGGATTTTTTGTAGAGTTCTAGTTTTCTTGTATTTTGCTTCCTTCCTTTTACTCTATATTCTAAACACACTTACCTACTTGCTATTACATACATTTTACATTTTGTTTCCTATTTCTTTGTCTGTGTTATGACTGTCTAGCACTCCTAGAATATTCTCCTTCTTCACTTCCACTTCTTAATATTCCTAGTTTGTGCTTAAATGCAACCTTCTTTATTTAACCTTGCCCATTCCCCCAAGATGTTAGGGCTTTACCTCCCAAAACTATCTTGCATGCATTTTGAATAGATTCTGTATATGCTCATTTATATGTATATGTTATCTCCATTAATAAAATATAAGCTACTTGAGGAGAAATATTATTTTATTTTTATCTTTGGAATCCTGACACTTATCCCAGTATCTGGGATTTAAAAAAGATTATTTTAGACTCAAATGCCAGAACACAAATACAGAGTAAAGAAATGAAGACAGATCATAAGCTTTAATATTCTGACTTAAATACAAAGTTAGAAAGAAAAAAAAGGCATGCCATGTACATAGCAGAACATGAGAGGATTCTAAATATATAACAGTAAATTTTCATTTCAAGAAAGCCGGTATGATAAATAATAGTCATTGAGTTGAGAATTGTCCATTTTTTCTTTGCTTCTTTGTGAGTTTTCTTTTGTTCTCTACATTTTACTTTGTTCTTTTTTTCTCTACCTCCAACCCCCCAGAAGGCTACAATGAAGTTTAGATATGTTTTTCTATAGCTATAAATACATACACACACTTATGCTCATTTACATATATATGTATATATACATATACATACATACACACACACACATATATACTTTCCCAACATATTATATGTGTGTGTATTTATATACACTTTCCCAACATATTCTACTCCTGATGTGTGTTTTTATGTTTGCGCATGTCTCTTGTTTCATATCCCTCCTGTCTCCTCTAGCCACCTTGCCCTCCTATTGCTTTCCTACCCCTTTCTAAGGATCCCACCCCTATCCTCCCATTCCCATAAATCTAAATGCCCTTCTATACCCCATTTTATTTATTCCTTCCCCCTGCCCACTAAAGATCCCTCTCTTGTCTTCTCCCCTCTCGCTATAACCCTACCATTTTATTTTTTCTGAATTTAGAAGACTTTCATATACTTCTAAGCATATATATATATATATATACACACACACACACACACACACACACATGTGTGTGTACACATATATGTATATATATGTAGGAATGTGTATGTATGTATGTGTGTTTATGTATGTATAGTTTCCTCTTAAAACCATTCCCAATGAAAGAAGGTTATCAGAACTTCCAGCCTTCCTCCCTCATCCAATTCTTCTGTACTGATTCTTCCTCTTGCTCCTTATTTGTATAAAATAATTATTCTTTCTAGCTGTTTCTAAATGGTTTTACTTTTTAAGTTCATATCATACTCAGGCTTACCCAAATCTTTCTTATGAGTTACCCAATTATTAATAAGAATCTTAGACATACATTTTACATTATATATACACATATATGTGTGTGTATATATACACATATGTGTATGTATATATACATGTGTGTATGTATATATGTATATGTGTGTATGTGTGTGTATGTATGTATGCATGTATGTATACAGCTTGTCCTTATGAAACCCTTATAATCAGTCTTTGGTATGTAACTTATATTTCTCTTGCTTCTCATATGTCTAATCTTCTACTGAGTTCAGGATTTTTTAAAACAAAGTTGTGAAAGTCTCAGAGTGTATCAAATGTCCACTTTTTCCCTTCAGGATAATACTTAATTTTGCAGGGTATATTTTTGACAGGAGCCCCACTTCTTTTTTTCTTTGATATATTATATTCCAAGACCTGAGATCCTTTAATGTCTCACTGCCAGGTCTTGTTTGAGTCTAATTGTGGGAGCACCATATTTAAATTGTTTTAATCTTGATGCTTTTAATATTTTATCCTTGATCTGGGGGTTTTAGAATTTGACTATGATATTCCTATGAGTTTTCCTTTTAGGATCTTTTTTAAATGGTCACTGATAGATTTTTTTTTAATTTCTACTTTCCCCTCTTATTCTAATACTTCAGGACAATTTTCTCTAATTATTTCTTGTATTATTATATCAAAATTCTTTTTTTGATCATAGCTTTCAGGTAGTCTAATTTTTTTTATATTTCTCTTCTTGATCTATTCTCCAAATCTGTTGTTTTTTCTTAGAAGATGCTCACTTTTTCTATTTTTTCATTATTCATATTTTGTTTAATTAGTTCTTGATCTTTTATAATTTCACTGGCTTGACTTTGCCCAATTCTGATTTTCAAGGTCTAATTTTCTTTCTTAAGATTCTGGATTTCCTTTTCAAATTGATTGACTTTCCTTTCATGATCTTCTTGTTTTCTTGGGATTATATTTTTAAAGTTTTTTTTTTAAGATCTTCTATGAATTCTTTTGGGGCAAGTGGCCATTTTTCATGACTCTTTGGGGTTTCTTTACTTCAATATCCTCCTCCAAAGATTAACCTGGGTCTTCTCTATTTCCCCAATAGTTTTCTATGGTTGGATTCTTTCTCCTTTGCCCGTGCACTTTTTTGTGATAATAGCTTAAGTTGTGTGATCACCACACCCTGGGGTGTGGGAAATGGTGCCTCTTGCCCCAGATCTTCACTTCTCCCCCCTAGCCTGGAATCAAAGCCAAAGTGCCAACCTCCTGTAAGTGCCCACAGTCAGGAGCTTTCAGTCCCACTTCTTCTGCACTCAACAGGTGTGTGTTGGTTCCTTCTCCCCCTTTCAGCTTTTAGGTGTGCAGTCAGGTCTGGCATTTCTAGTCAGCAGAGGTTCCCTCAACCTTTTCCAGGCTCAAATGCCCGACTCCTCTCACTATCCCATGGGTAAAATTTCCTGTGCCTGGGTTGGAGGCAGCCTCTCAATCCAAGTAACCCCAGTGCTTACAGCTTGTTGTTAAAGGGAACCTAGCCTGGAGGTGTTACTCTTCACAGTATCAAATCTTGCCCTGCAATCTATCTTCAGGTCTTCTCAAATTGTCCCAGAAGACCACAGTTCTGACCCGGTTATTATTTATCTGGTGCCTGCACCTTGCAGCACCAACCAAACATGAGAGCATGAATGAAGTAGTCATGGGCCAGGTGGAGATTGAAAGCATTCATACATTTATTGCATGCATGCTAAGCAAGTCTCAATGAAGCATGAGAGGAAAAGGTTTATATACCATAGCTAAAGCACTTATATCATACTTTCTCAAATGAAACTTGACGTAGTTTGTTACATTAGGTGCCTAACTTGCAACCTTTTAGGCAACCATTTCCCAGGGACACTTCCTTGTTCTTTTACCTCATGTGTCACTACTTTATCTATATTGTTCAAGTGGCCAGGGCTTCAGGGATGGCCAGAATGTTCCAAGCCTTCCTAGCACAGAAGGATGATGAGCAGGGGAAGGTGAGCCAACATCCTGAGAAATGGTGAGCTGAGGGGAATGTGAACAAGCTCAAGGGAGACCTTGGCCTGGATCCACAACCCTTTAGGGGGTTCCTCAGAGCTGGCCCTCGACTTCATCCCCTACATTTATTTCCATCCACACTTTGTTCATCCTAAGGTGCTATTTTACCTCTTCTGTGGGAGAAAATCTTGAGAGCCTAGAATTTTCTAACCTACTCTGCCATCTTCCCAGAATATTCTTATTCTTTTCTATATATTTCTGGTGTTTCAAGTTGGAGAAACTAATGGAGCCTGGAAGGCAAAAGCATAATAAAGGAAATAATTTTTACATTTTTTAGTTGCAATACTTACATAGGGAAAATTGGGATTCCATTTGAACTCCTATATGAACACATTTCTCATGTTCATGTTTAGAGAAAGAGAGCAGTTTTCAATTAAGACTCAAGCATTAAACTGAAAAGAGTTACTAGAAATTGCAAAATTGTCTAATTGACCTGCCATTTTTCCTTCCATTTCTGTTGTGTTTTTGCTTCTTAACTGACCTGTTAGGAAGTCAACCAGCATATCATTGGCTGTTTACCTTTTTACTATTTCCTTGGTTGCTTTATGTACTCTGTTGATAAGTAGCACCCAGACAAGTTCTGGATTAGGAATTGGGGAATAAAATTGTGTGGCCCCATTTTAAATCAATGGAATTTCCACCCAAATTCATGTCATTCAGAAAATGCATGACTAAACATTAAAAAAAAGTTGACTAGTCATATGGTGAAAGAAAAGAATAAAAATGAAAAGTTTAAGCTATTCACTGGTTCTTATAGGATTTGAGATATTTAGAAGTTGGCCTCTCCTACACTGGGTAGGTGATATTTTTGGACAATTAATGGGAGAATATGTGTCAAACCTGTATAGGAAGAGTTGTGGATGGATTATAATCTGCACCATTGAAGGAATTTCAACATTGATGAGATCTCATATCTGTTGAAATATTATTATACTTCAATTATTATTATGATTATACAGTAGATTAATAGCTAATTTAGTCTTCACTATTTTGAAGGGAAAAGGAAGAACTATGTTTTCTTTTCAAATTCTTTGATCTTATGAGCAAACTACCTATCACATATTGGATACTTATAGGTTTACCATTAAACATTGAATATTCAAATTGAATTACAATGCCTGGAATATGCAAAAACATAAATATTGAATATACTATACAACATAAAGCCATCTGAAATTCTAATACCTTTCCATAAATC
>JAQQSU010016500.1:0-10921 GCA_028627135.1 Pseudochirops cupreus | reverse complement strand
TGCAAGAAAATCATGAAAAGTGAGTTAGCAGCCTGCCAAAGGAGACCCAAAAATAGACTGAAGAAAATAACACCTTAAAAAATATACTAACTCAAATGGTAAAAGAGGCCCAAAAAGCCAATGAGTAGAAGATTGCTTTAAAAACCTGAATTTGCCAGAAGGAAAAGGAATTTCAAAAACTCACTGAAGAAAATAACTCCTTCAGAATAAGATTGGATCAACTGGAAGCTAATGACTTTATGAGAAATCAAGGTACTATAAAAGAGATCCAAACAATTGAAAAAATAGAAGGCAATGTGAAATACCTCATTGGAAAAACCACTGACCTGGAAAATAGATCCAGGAGAAAGAACTTAAAAATTATTGGTCTACCTGAAAGTCGTGATCAAAAAAAGAGTCTAGACACCATCTTTCAGTAATTATCAAGAAAAATTGCCCTGTTATTCTAGAACCAGAGGGAAAAATAGAAATTGAAAGATTTCACTGATCACTTCTTGAAAAAAGTTCCCAAAAAGAAAAATCCTAGGAATATTATAGCCAAATTCCCAAGTTCCCAGATCAAGGAGAAAATACTGCAAGCAGTCAGGAAGAAGCAATTTTAGTACTGTGGAAACACAATCAGGATAACACAAGACCTAGCAGCTTCTAAATTAAGGTATCAAAGGGCTTGGAATATGATATTCTGGAGGCCAAATGAGCTAGGACTAAAACCAAGAATCACCTATCCTGCAAAACTGAATATAATGCTAGGGGGGAAATATGGTTATTCAAAGTAATAGAGGACTTTCAAGCATTCTTGATGAAAAAACCTGAGCTGAATAGAAAATTTGACTTTCAAATACAAGAAGCAAGAGAAGCATTAGAAGGTAAACACGAAAAAGAAAGCATAAGGAACTTATTAAAGTTGAACTTTTTACATTCCTACATGGGAAAACAATAATTGTAACTCATAAGACTCTTCTAAGTATGAGGATAGCTGAAGGACATATATATATGTGTATATATGTATGTATGTATATACGTATATGTATATTTATGTATATGTATGTGTATACATAGATGAATATGTACATGTATATGTATGTGTAGGAAGATGCATGTGTATATAAATATATATGTGAGGGTGGGCATTTGTATGTTTGCATATACATAGACGGAGGGCACAGGATGAGTTGAATATGAAGGGATGATATCTAAAAAATAAAATTACAAAGTGAGAGAGAAATTTTTTGGGAGAACAAGAAAGGGAGCAATAGATTAAGGATTATCTCATATGAAAGAAATTATCTCATGTAAAAGAAATTATTTCATATAAAAGAAGAGAGAGAAAACTGTTACAGTGGAGGGGAAGTGCAGGAAGATGAAAGGAAATGAGGCAACTTGATTTTTATTGAATTTGGCCTAAGGAGGGAATAACATACATGCTCAATTGGTATCTTACCCTTCAGGAAAATAGGGGGGGTAGGGGATAAGATCTATATTGAATTGCTTATCTTCCCAGTGGGGGTGGGTGAGGATAGAGCAGGGGAAAAGAATCTGGAATTCAAAGTTTTAAAAACAAATTTTTAAAAATTGGGTTTTTTTCTTGCAAGTGGGAAATAAGAGATACAGTTACTGGGGTATAGAAACCCACCTTGCCTTACTAGGTAGTTAGGGGGGTGAAGAGGGCAGATATATGAGAGAATAAATTCAAGGAAGGGGTATTCACTAGGCTTGCTATTTTGGGGTGGGGGTAGGGGAAAAATAGGGAGAGAAAAAATTGTAACTCAAAATCTTATGGAAATGAATGTTGAAAACTAAAAATAAATAAATTAAAATTTTTAAAAAATAAATAAATAATAATAAATCATAAATTTAGTGAAAAATAAGTTGACAAGTTTGCACTAATTTCCTATCTGCTGTGAATAAGTTTAAGATTCTGATCACATAGTATAGTAAACTCTTTATTTGGCAATAAACTAAAGCAAAACATTCACAAAAATATAACATATTTTTTAATAAGGTGACCACATAATCTTAAATAAAACATATGACTCAGTTAAGCATGATCTCGTCAGTCAGTATTGAGTTACCCAAGCAATTCAATATAGATTGTACATGTGTAGTTTCCCAAATCATTTCCATAGTAGTTATATTGTGAAAGACTTACTGTATTTCCCTCCATCCTACGTGCACCCCACTTACTCTATTTTCTCCTTTGGCCGTGTCCCTTTTCAAAAATGTTTGCTTCTAACAACCCTCTCCCTCAATCTGCTTTCCCTTCCATCCTCCCCTCTCTTATCCCCTACCCCCCTATTTTCCTGAAGGGTAAGATACCAATTGTGTGTGTATGTTATTCCCTCCTTAGACCAAATTCAATTTCTTCCTTAAGTAGAGTCTGGCTTCGAACCATCCTTAAGCTAATCATCCTTATGAAGTAATTTTTCTTATGTCAATCATCCTTAAGGGGTAGTAGGAAGTTCAAAGTCCATCCACTCCTAGATCACAATTAAGTTATAATATCATCAGTCACTACTAAATACTCTCTTAAGGAGTTGTGGAAAGTACAAAGGCCATCCAGCCCTAAGTCACAAGTAAATTACAATCTCATCAGTCAGCCCTGAGTATTTAAGTAAAGGCTTTTTGCTGCACCCCAACAGTTTTTGAATGGTCCTAAGTCTCTGACTCTGACCTCCTCCTCCATGTGGAGTGGAGTCATCCTTGGGTTTAAACCAAAATCCCAAAAGTTTTGAGTTGGGCAGAGCCCTGACCACAATAGCTTTTTGGCATCCCTGAGTAGGCACACGTCTCTGACTCTGACCTCCCCCTCCACGTGGAACAGAAATCTCTGATTTGGATCCCCTCTAATCCAACATTAGCCTATCTTTTTTTCCTGTCTCTTAGCTGGGTCCTTCAAGCACCTAGGAGGCTTGACTGGATCGCTTGGGCCCTTCTGCTACCAAATTCCTTCTAAACAGGTGCTCTATGGGGGAATTTCACGGAGAGTTTTTTATGAACTCAATTCTTCATCCTTCAGTGGGATGCCACTGAAGAGACGAAGGTGGCTATAGGGGGGATTTCTTTAAGTTTACTGGCATTCAGTCCCAATTCCTATCCCATGGGACTGTAGTAGCACCTGGTCTTCATATCATTTGAAAGATCAAGAAAAGTTATCACTATCTGTGCTTTTGGTTTGTATCTGTCTGCTCTGTATCTGTGTAAAAATCTCTGAGTCTGTCACCTTGCAAGATTCAAAATGAAGCCAGCCAGAAAAGAAAAAACTGTACCTGGGCTAGAAAGACTCTTAAAGAAAGATTGTTGGCAAAAAAACAAAAACAAAACAAAAAAAACTTCTCTCTCTCTCTCTCTCTCTCTCTCTCTCTCTCTCTCTCTCTCACACACACACACACACACACACACACACACACACACACACCCGTTTTGCACTCCTTCCTTGGACTCCAGCCAAGTTCTGAAGGTTGAGAAACAGATGAAAAAAGAGGAAGGGGGAAACTTCTCCTCTTAAGATCTGTCTAAGAGAAAAGGGGTCACTTATCAAAGAGAGGCAGGTTTCAAGGCTGAATTTTGCAATAGGACTAGCCCTTAACCCTTTCCTGGGTCACAAAAAGAGAACTGTGTAATATCATTGGGAATATAGATCCAGGTAATTGAATTCATTCTGGTTACTATTTGGCACTAAGATAATTTGGGAATATGCAAAGATCTGGAAAAAGAGATGCCTCAGAGATGAAGCTTTGAATTCTCCATTGTAGGGGAAAAGAGGGGCTAGGCACCACTGGATTTTTTTCCAGAGTCCCACTCACCCTGACTAGAAGGTTCAAAACTCTCATTTTCAGGGTTGCTGTTTTTTTTTTTTTTTGGAGGGGGAGAAGGCAGGGCAGTTGGGATTAAGTGACTTGCCCAAGATCATGTGGCTCATAAGTGTTGTGTCTGAGGCTGAATTTCAATTCAGATCCTCTTGACTCCAAGGCCAATGGTTTATTCAATGCACCACCTAGATTCCCCAAAAGCCCTCATTTTCAAAGAAATTTTTAAGGAATGGACACAGAAGTGAAGTTTACTTGAGCAAAAAGGTAAAAAGAAAAAAAAAACCAACACACTAAGAGTTTCCTTCCTGAAGTCCTACCTCTGACAAGGCTAGGATTACAGTGCCTGCTCTGACCAGACCAGGGCCACAGTGAAAAGTAAGAACCACTAAGATCCTCCACTCTATGGTCCCAGCTCTTCCCAGGCTAGGGCTACAGTGACTTCTCCCTGGCTCTGACTGAACTAAGGATACAGCAAAAGGTTAGAACCATTAAGGTCCTCCACCCTGTCATCCTGGCTCTGACTGAACTAAGGTGGCTGCACAAAGTTAGAAGAATGGTAGGGAATATGAGTTAACTTCTCCCACCTGGCAAAAGGAACAAGGGGGAGGCACAGCAGCTACATTGAGACCCCACTGGCCACAGCCCTAGGGTCCTTGGCACCCTGAAGCCCATACCCCTAGGCAAGCAGATGAACCTGACCTCACAAAACCCCAAGTTCTTGCTTCCACACCACCAGAACATGGAGTTTCTACTCCAAGTTCCCTGAAACCAAACAACCTCTATCAGGAAGTTTGTGGGTTCCTCAGGGACCCTCCTCCTTATTTACCAAAATCCCCTCCTCAATGCCCCTCAGACCTTTAATTCAGGTTCTGGACTGCACAGCCTCCCAGCACTCCCCAGTCCTTGCTCCCTCCCACACAAGGAGAAGTACCCTCTTTCTCCTTCGTTCCCAAATTTACCACCCTCCAACAAGGCTCTGCAACTGTGTGGATATAACAAAAGGAGAAGGAGAATTTGAGGTCAGAAGTCAATCAGCCTCTACATTTGATAAGGCCAATCTTCTATCAATAATTTTATATGTCATTTGGAAATACAGTTAATGTCATCTTAAGTTTACTGTTTGTATTATTATTTTAGTTCTAAATTGTAGCCTCTTATATTGTAAAACTTGAGTGAACATTGTGAGCCAGAAATAGTGTTGCACAAAGCAATTTTAATCTGAATTTTTTGAAATCAAAATATAGTGAAAAACTTTGTTTAAAGTCAGTTATGTTATTTTATTAAGGATTCCAGTTTTCTTTGACCAACTGACAAAGGCAGGGGTACACGTAGAACTTCAGGACCAACTAATATATCCCCTTGTAGCATATGAACAAATAATGAAGGCTGCCCAAGTGGCATGGGTAAGGCTACCTGGAAGATTGGACAGGGGATCCACCTGTACTCAAATCCAACAGGACCCCAAGAGGCATTTCCAGACTTTTTGGCCCTCTTTTTTTTTTTAATAAATAAATTTATTTTTTTGTTTACATAACTCATTTCCACAAGATTTTGAGTTACATATTTTCTCCCCATCTTTCCCCTACTCACACCTCAAAACAGCCATCCCACTGTATAGCCCCTCCCCCAATCTGCTCTCTTCTATGTCCTCCTTCATTGCCCTTTTTGGCCTTCTTAACACAAGCTATACAAAGACGTGCATCTGATACACAGGCAGCTCAAATACTCCTCCAGAGATTGGGGAGGGAAAATGCTAACACATTGTAAGAAAGCTTTGAAAGAAAGCTTTGATGGGAGGTAAACCAAATATGTCCCTCCTAGAAATGATTCAAACATGCTAGAATGTAGGCACCATGCATTTTCATGCTCAGGTAATGGCCACAGCACTCCAGAATGGTCAAAATGGTCAGCCAACCCACAGATGCTATAACTGTGGGAGGTTAGGTCATATGAAAAAGAAGTGCAGAGCCCCTAGAACAGTGGTTCTCAACCTTCCTAATGCCATGACCCTTCAATACAGTTCCTCATGTGGTGACCTCCAACCATAAAATTATTTTCATTACTACTTCATAACTGCAATTTTGCTACTGTTATGAATCATAATGTAAATATCTGACATGCAAGATATATTTTCATCGTTACAAATGGAACATAACCCACAGGTTGAGAACCACTGCCCTAGAAGCATGCAGCAACAGACCCCCACAACACCTTGTCCACAGTGCCAGTGAGGCAATCATTGGCCATCAGACTGTCAAGCTGCAACAAACATTAAGGCCAGCCTTTAAAAGCTAAGCAGGGCCAGCTCCATTCCCACCAAACAATTGGAGCAGCACTTTCACTTATCCAACCAAGGCCTGCTCCTCAAGACAGTGCACAATAAGAGATCTTATCCATGGAACTCCCGGGAGTGCAGGTTTAGACTCGAGTTCAACTGTGACTAGACAAATCACCACTGACATTCAGGTAGTTTGTATCCCAATCAGCATACTTGGACCTCTCCCTTCAGGGATGGTAGGTCTCATTTTAGGCAGAAGCTCCTTGGGTTGACACCACTTTGGATTAAGTGTCACACACCTTCCAGGAAGGTTGCCAAGTTTGGTTGGGATAGATTTGAAATATGGAATCAAGGAGATCACACTGAACAAGGAGCTAGCCAGGGTGGATAGCACCAGGAATGCTTAATCAAAGAGGTGTTCTACAAGAGGAGATGTGGATGGCTATGGAAGCCTGGGGGGAAAATACACCTGAGGACTGCTATTCCCAATGGACCAACCTTAAAGCACAATGAAACATCATTAGATGCATGTTTACCCAAACAACAAGCATTTCTTCTAAGGAACCCAACTATTACAAAGACAAATAAGGGATACTATATGATTGAATGTCTGAATTGTCCAGGAAATCATTGATTACAATATAAACATGGAACCAGGGCCCAGGTAGCTAAGATCCTGGAGAGGTCAAAATATGCCATATTTCCTGCCAAGGTGGAGGAGGGATGGTATTTGGCCCCCGCAGATCAGACATTACATTGTTTACAGCAAGAACTCAGGCCTAGAAAGAAAAGATGTGTACAATGTGTAATTTGGGGAATTGTCTCTTTAGCATCACTCATCTCATCTCTCATAACATCTGCAGTGTCCTTTAACTCAGTCTCACAACAGATACAAGAGGCACAATATACTGAAGCCTTGGCTCACAATGTATCAATATCTCTCTGGAAACAAGGGGAGATAGATATAGATTTCCAACAGAAATTGAATGCTTAAAAAAAAGACAATTGAGTATATGGAACACGAGCTTGCAGAACCTGAGTTTCTTGTTATATTGAAGTATGATTATCATTTCTCTATGGTTTGTGTTACACCTATATCATATAATTCAAGTATGGTAGAATGGAATAAGGTAAAAGATCATTTGGAAGGTATGTGGCATAACAGTAATTTTTCTTTCATTTTTTAAATTGAATTTAATGTTTATTTTTAGTTTACATCATTCATTTCCACAAGATTTTGAGTTACAAATTTTATTCCCTTTCCCCTACCCACCACCCCAAAACAGTAATCTCACTGTATACTCCCTCCCTCAATCTTCTCTCTCCTATATCCTCCCCCATGCCACCCTCGGACTTTCCAGGAGGGCAAGATGGATCTCCATACCCCAGTGCCTATATATCTTATTTTCCAGTTGCATGTTAACAATAATAATAATTAATAATAATAATATATTTTAAATATTTGATTTTGAAACTTTTAATTCCAGATTCTTTCCCTTTCTCCCTTGTCACCCACCCTTACTGGGAAGATAAGCAATTCAATATAGGTTGTACATGTGTAGTTATACAAAACATTTCCATAGTAAATATATTATGAAAGACTGACTCCCCCCACTTGTTCTATTCTCTGCTTTGACCCTGTCCCTTTAAAAAAGTGTGTGCTTCTAACTACCCTCCCTGCCAATCAGCCCTCCCTTCTATCGTCCCCCTCTCATCCCCTTCCCCGCTACTCTCCTGTGTGGCAAGATAACCAATTTAGTGTGTATTTCATTCCCTCCCTTAGCCAAATTCAATGAGAGTAAGGTTGATCCATTCCCTTTTACCTTCCTGTTCTTCCCCTCCACTGTAACAGTTATCCCTTGCCTCTTCTCTATGAGATAATTTACACCATTCTGTCTCTCCCCATCTCCTCTCATCATATTCCTCTCTCACCTCTCAATTTCACCTTTTAAATATCATCCCTTCCTATCTAACTGATCCTGTGCCCTCTGTCTATGAATACCTGTATAGCTGTACACAAATATACCCGTACTCATATAAGTATTCATATACACAAATACCATCCTACAGACATATATGTATAAATACATATATATGTGTGTATATACACACATACATACACACATTTATATTCCCTTCAATTATCCTCATACTGATAAAGGTTCATAGGTTACAATTATTGTTCTTCCATGTAGGCATGTAAATAGTTCAGCTATTTACATAAGGAACTTACGATTTCTTTTCTCTGTTTACCTTCTCATGCTTCTTTTGATTCTTGTATTCAAATGCCAAATCTTCTATTCAACTCTGTTTTTTTCATCAAGAATGCTTGAAAGTCCTCTATTTCATTGAGTGACCATATTTTCCCCTGAAACGTTATACTCAGTTTTGTTGGGTAGGTAGGTGATTTTTGGTTTGGATCCTAGCTCCTTTCACCTCCAGAATATCCTATTCCAAGCCCTTTCATCCCTTAATGTAGAAGCTGCTAGATGTTGTGTTATCCTGATTATATTTCCACAATATTCAAATTGTTTCTTCTTGGCTGCTTGTAATATTTTCTCCTTAATCTGGGAACTCCAGAACCTGGCTATAATATTACTAGGAGTTTTCTTTTTGGGATCTTTTTCAAAAGATGAACAGTGGATTGTTTCAATTTCTATTTTGCCTTCTGATTCTAAAATATCAGGGCAATTTTCCTTGAGAATTTCTTGAAGGATGATTTCTAGGTTCATTTTTTGTTCACGGCTTTTAGGTAGTCCAACAATATTTAAATTATCTCTCCTGGAACTATTTTCCACATCAGTGATTTTCCAATGAGATATTTCACCTTGCCTTCTATTTTTTCATTTGTTTGAATCTGTTTAATAGTATCTTAATTTCTCATGAAGGCATTAGCTTCTATTTGCTCCAGTCTAATTCTAGGGAGCTTTGGAAATTCTTTTTCCATCTGAAAAATTTGGCTTTTTAAGGCATTCTTCTCCTCATTGGCTTTTTGGGCCTCTTTTGCCATTTGAGTTAGTCTATTTTTTAAGGTGTTATTTTCTTCAGTGAGGTTGTTGACTCTCTTTTCATGATTTTCTGGCACCACTGTCATTTCTTTTCCCAATTTTTCCTCCACTTCTCTAACTTGATTTTCAAATTCCTTCTTGAGCTCCTCTGTGGCCTGTAACCAATTCATATTTTTCTTGGAAGATTTTGGTGCAGGAGGTCTGACTTCACTGTCTTCCTCTCGTTCCATGCCTTGATCCTCTTTGTCCCCAAAAAAGGAATTTAAAGTTGGATTGCTGTGCTTGTTTGGCTTCCTTTGCTTGCTCATGTTGCCACTCAATTACTTGACTACTGAGCTCTTTGCCACAGTAGAATTCTGCTTCCAGAGGGGAGAGCTTTGTCCCAAATCCCTGAGGTTTTTGCAGCTGCCAGAGCTTTTAGGAGGGTGCTATATACAGCCCCCACGAGCTCTGGCTCACTGGTAACATACCTCAGAATCACCATCCAAGGCCGTGATCCAAATCCAGATAGGTTAAAACAAGAGCAGTTACCCCTCTGAATGGTCACTTGGCTTCCCTAGGATGTGCAGGCCAGGAACTCTGAAGCAACCACATGGAGGCAGCTGCACAGCCACTGCACCTCAGCCGCTTCTCGCTTCAGTGGCAGAGGCCACACTGTGCTCCTCCATCCCCTCAAGTTTCAACAGAGTTCCACTGAATTTTTACTTTGTTTTTGGCATTTATGGGTTGATATTTTTGGAAACCACCACAGCTACTGGTGTTCCACTTTCCAAAAGTCTACTCTAGGTGCTGCTGCCTGGCATTGCCCTGGGGCTAAAACCACAGGCTCATGTGGGGCTCAGCTTGGCTCCCAGTGCACTGTGATGGACCTTTCCTGTCCACCTGCTGGGTTGCCTTCAGCTGGAGATTAGTTTTTGTCACTTTGCAGGTTCTGTAGCTCTAAAATTTGTTTAGAGCTATATTTTATAGATATTTGAGGTGGTTATGAGGGGAACTCATAGAGTTTCCCTGCTTCTACGCTGCCTTCTTGGCTATACCCCAACAGCAGTTTTTCAACTGCTCTAACTTTCTTGACCGATATTACTCAGGATATTGCAGAGAGTCATTTTCCAGAGACTGATCTGAAAACCCTGGCTCAAGAGATTTTGGAAAAATTGGACGTGACCAATATATTCAAACACATATCTGCCTTGGCCTTCATCTACTCTCTTGAGTAGCGTTGTTTATTATAATATGCTTTGTTATTCCATGTGCTACAAGATTTGTTACATCATGGACCAAGTCATTAGGGACAGATGCCCTTCACCTCATGCTTCTAGTAAAACAAAAAGGAGGAGATGTAGGGGGTGACATCAAGGGCCAACTCTAAGGAGTTCTGCAAAGGGACAGGGATCCAGGCCAATGTCTCCCTTAAGCTTTTTCCCACCCTCTGGAGCTTATTATATTAGGATGTTGGCTCTCTGTCCTCTTCCTATCATCCTTCCATGCTAGGGAAGTTTGGAACATCCCTTCTTGCACTTGTACCCTGATAACCAGGATAGAGAACAAGGCAATCACGTATGAGGTGGATAAGAACTAGGGCACCAGGAAATGTCCCAAGAAAGTGGCTCATGATGACTGTGTAGGTTTTCACTATATATACTGAACCCTCAGATGAATAAAATTGGCTCAGTTTCCACTAGTTCATCTGGCCCACATTTCATTTTCCACTCTTCTGTGGAATGCTCACCTGCTATTGGCAGCACAATCTGAATATGTAGTTATTCCACATTCCAAAAAACTGGGTAAATTAATACATGGGCTTGCCATCTCCCTACTTGCATAGT
>JAQQSU010001650.1:0-14922 GCA_028627135.1 Pseudochirops cupreus | reverse complement strand
TTCTCGGGTATGTGTTACCTCTTTCAGGGTGCCCTACAGCTTTAGCTGTGTTACCTGCCCCAGGTGTGGAAGGTCGGCAACATGTGGAGATGTCTGACCCCCTCTCAATAGGAGTTGCTTCCCCAGATGATGGCTGTGAGGGCTAGGCTAGAAGCAGGCTTTGTGGTCTGGATAGTGCTGCTGAAGGGGGCGCTGAGGTCTTGTAATGTTTTGGGGTGACTTTGTCTTGAATCTCATCTGTTTGGGCACCTGGGTATGTGATATCAGGCCTGTGGAAAGATCACCGTTCCCCCTGGTGTAAGTCATTAACTCTGTCCCTTCCCCCGGGGCCCCCAGCCTGTAAGTATCTTCCCTGAAGATTGTTAACTATAACAGGCCACACCTAAGGATTCCTTAGAGAAAGGATTACCCCTTTTGTTCTAGTGGCCAGCTGTAAGATAACTCCTAACAAAAGAACTTCACCTTATCAAAGGGGAACCTTTCTGGGCAGACAGGCTGGGTGCTCCTCCCAAACTCCACCTCTGTATGACTTTTGTTACTATATAATCAGTACCCCCAATCCCCACACTTCGCAGGAGGATTCCCCTTGATTCCCTCCTGTCCGCTTGACAAGCGTAATAAAGTCTCTTAAAACTGCCAAAAAAAAAAAAAAGAGATATGCTGTTTGGGTTAAAATACATCCAAGAGGGCAGAAGGAGGAGGAGCCACAATTCTTCATTTCTTGTTAAATAAAAAACACTTGGAATCAAGGAGTAGAAGGACTCCTGCCTTGGAAGTCAGAGGAGCTGGAAAAAGACTGGACTCTGGAGTCAGAGGATTTGGGCTTAAAATTGGCCTTGGATGCCTGCTATCTGTAGGCAAGTCCTTTGATGTCTTTGGGCCTCACTATCATCCTCTGCAAAATGAGGGGGTTGAATTAGATGGCCTAGACAGGACTGGGGAACCTGCAGTCTCAAGGCTGCATGTGACCCTCTAGGTCCTCAAGGTCAGACCTCTGACTGAATCCAAACTTCACAGAACAAATCCCCTTAATAAAAGGATTTGTTCTGTAAAACTTGGACTCAGTCCAAAGGCTACACCCAAGGACCTAGAAGGCCACATGTGGCCTTGAGGCCTCAGGTTTCCCACCCCTGCCTAGCCATAGATGTATGTTTGCATACTCTTGTGACTACTACCTGCCCCCAAATTCAGCAGTGATCTCACTTGACCTGCTTCTCCCAGAGGTGATTTTTGGCTAGAGGGGGAAGGCCATATATGAAGAATAGCAAAGAGGCCAGGGTAGCTGGACCGTTGACTGTATGATAGGCAGGAAGGCTTCAGAAGACCAGGAGGTGGAATGAGTTGGATGGGTAACAACCAACTGGCCACTTTGTTTGGAGCACAGAACGCAGGGAGAGGAATAACAAGCTATGAGCCAGAAATATAAGTTAGAGTAAGACTCAGATTCCAACTCGAGGTATTTGGATTTTATTTGTGAGCAAAAGGAAGCTATTGGAACTTCTGGAGTAGAAGGTTAAGGTTAGGATGGGATGAGTGCTTTAGGAATATTTTGACAGCTCTTTGGAGGAGAGACTGGAGGAGGAGAGCCTGGATGTAAAGCCAAGCACAAGAAGCTTTCCAGAAGAATGCTGCTGTGAACAGTTTTTAAGCTTCTGATTACATAGTACAGTGAACACTCTATTCAACAACAAATCAGAGCAAAACATTCACAGTAAATCAAGGTACAGCATTCACAACAACTTATCACTAAGATGGCCACATAGTTTTCACCACAGTGGTCACAAAGTTTTGAACAAAGTATACTCATTTAGTCACTCAATCATTTAGTAACACAATCATTCAATCATCTCTAAGGAGGCTTGCCTCCTTACTCAATCTTTCAATCATCCTTAAGGGACACAAAGTACAATAGTCAAAGTTCTCCATTCATGGGGCGCACCAAGTTACAAATCAATTGCTATTCAGTCATCATTCACTATTCAATCATCAGAAAACACACAAGCCCTCCACCCCTGGGTCACTAGTAAATTATAATTTCTCAGTCAGTACACAGTATTCAAGTAAAGTCTTCTTTCAGCTTGACTCAAGGTGGTCTCTCAGATTCCCTGGATCCCCTTCCATGGTCCCAGATCCTACCTGGATTCATTAAACTGTCACCTGGGTTCAAAGGCAGACAGCTCCCAGGTCCTTGTCCAGCTCTCCATGCTGTTCCTGTACCACGCTGAAGCTCACAGTGTCCAGTCCACCTTAAATCCTTCACAGTCTCTGTTCCTGGGAAGTCAAGGCTTAACAAAGTCACAAGCAGGTTCATGCAAAGTACCAGCATCACAATCATGCTTCCTCAGTCTTTGGTAGCTCCAGCTGGCCCTTAGACATCTTCGGCAGCTCCCGGAAGCTCTGGCTGGCCATTGGACTCAGCAGCTCCTCAGAAGAAGCTCCAGCTGGTTCTCAGAATCAAAATCACCTCACCTAGGTTCCCAAAATCAAAATCATTCTCTCCAGCTTTGGGGCCCTTTCATCTTCACCCTCCCAGGCAGCAGCAACTTCTGCCTCCTCGAAGCTTGCTCCAAGAAGGTCTGTCTGACCCAGCAGGGGCTTCTCCTTATATACACACATGGCATTAGCTCCTTCCTGTTTCAGCCAACCCCTTTCTGTTACATCAGCAACAGAGGTTCATACCTTCTGTTTCTTTAACAGAGGCTTGATTAATTACTAAGTGCTAAGTACCTGTTACCTTTGCCAATACAAAGGGATCTTCAAATTCAAATTACATTACCATTACACCAGAAGACAGAGCCCAAAGAGGAGTCTATTCAGTAGATCAGGAAAGAGGTTCTACTGGCCTAAACTACAATGGTGGCCTTGGGGGCAGGACTAAGAGGGCAGGTCTGAGAAATGTGGAGGTAGAAGGATGAGATTTGGTAATTATGTGAATGTAGGGGAAGAGGGGGCAGCTAGGTGGCACAATAGTACACAAAGTGTCTGGCCTGGAGTCAGGAAGACTCATCTCCCTGAGGTCAAATTCAGTCTCAGACACTTCCTAGCTGGATGACCCTGGGAAAAGTCACTTCACCTGTTTGCCTCAGTTTCTTCATCTGTAAAATGAGTTGGAGAAGGAAATGGCAAACCACCTCAGTATCTCTGCCAAGAAAACCCCAAATGGGGTCAGGAACAGTTGGACACAAGTGAAATAACTGAACAAAGAAGGAGAATAAGAAGGAAGAATTGAGGGTGATTGGAAAGATAGTGGTGTTCTCAGCAGAAACTGGGAATTTTGGAAGAAAGCCAGATTTGGGAAGAGGGGAAAGAAAATGGTGCAGAGGAAGATAATGAGTTCTGCTTTATACATGGATAGAGAGATCTGAAAGTCATCTGTATAGATGTGATAATTAGATCACTGAGAGTATAGAGCAAAAATAGATGAGAGTCCAGGTTGGATCCTTGGAGGACACCAAAAGACAGGGAGTTGGATATAGAAGGGGGAAGGAGAAAAGACTATTGGAGCTTGAAATTAAGATCATTGGTAACCAACTGGGCTCAGAATCCTCCTTTTAAAAGGACACAATACCCACCCTGATACTATTTTAAATTAAATTGAAATTACCAAAATCTTCTCCCCACAAAAGGGATTTTTTTAGCTTTAATTCTCCCCAAATTAGAAATAGTCAGTCCACTAACAGAAGACACAATCAATCCCTTCTGGTGTAAGCACACCAAAAATGGACTGTATTTACAAAACAGGCAAAATTAGAGAATGGGAGTTTTGCAAAGTGATTTAGAGGGGTACCTTTAAAGCATTTAACACAGGATTCAAGTGAATCTATTGTGTAAAGTGTGGTAATTATATACAAAGGAAAGTGGACTTCCAAAGGGCCATTGTTGAGGACAGGACAGGAAGACAAATGTTCCTTTGGCTCCTGGTCTCCTGCTTTCCTGGGTGTCATCTCAGGAGAGTGACGGTCGGCTGTCTGAGAGCAGATTGAATCTGGAAGTATTGTAGGCCTGTGTGGGTACTGAGTCATGGCTAGGGCCAATATGGGCTGAGGCTGAAAAATGTGCCCTGCTGCGCTCACAGAATCTGGTTGAGCACATCATAAATTTTAAAATGAATTTGCTGTCATCTATTCCCCAGTACACGAGGTTCCCATGTAGGGTCTTGTTATCAGTAGAGTGGAGAAGAAGAATGAATACAGATGGGATTAGAGGCAGGGGTGGATTTCAGAGGCAGCAAAGGAAGATAGGTGGAAGGGCATTGAGGCAAGGGTCAGAAGCAAAAACAGAGGCCAGACAAGGGAACAGGGCTGAACCAGGAGAGACCAGAAGGGCATGGGGAGAGAGAGAACGGTCGAACAGAATGCAGATGAGCAGCCAACAGATGCCTGAAAGAAAGATAAAAGGCACGTGGTTGGAAGCTAGGCAAGCTGAGGGGCCCTGTGGAAAGGATGGGGGAGGGCAGAGGGTACTAAAGCACCTGAGCTATGTTCTGCTAGAGTCAAACCACACCTGGTGGATTGGGTCCCCTTTGGACTCCGTGACTTTGGAAGGCTATTGATCGGCTGCAGAGGAGGCCAGACAGGGCTCCTGAGGACTGGGTAAAGGAACTGGGATTGTTCTGCCTGCAGAACAGAAGATTGGGTTAGGGGTGGGGGTGGGTGAGAAGACATGATAGTTCTCTTCCAGTAACTGAAGGACTGTGGTCCTTTCAGCCCCAGAATTGGGAGCTATGGGTAGACTGCTAGTAGAGGAGAGGTCAGCTTTAGCTTTAATAAAAGGGGGAGGGGAGACAACCACATTATGGCAATTAAAGCTGGCCCAAACTAGAATGGGCCACCAGTCAGCAAGCATTTTATGAAATATTTTCTATGAGCCAGACAGTGTGCTAAACTCAAGGTGGGAGAGAGGGATAGAAAGAAAGGCAAACAGCCTCTGCCCTTCAAGTTCTTTCATTCTAGTGGGGAGAAGACGTCAAGAGAGTGAATGAGAAGTATTCTCAAGCGGAAGCCCCTAGCAGTATACAGGGTCAGGAGGAGTAATGTGCTGGTACATGTAAAACAACTGGTATCTAAATGAAATGGTGGGCAAACCATGATTTTTTGTTGTTGTGTTGTTTGTTTTTTTGAGAAGGGGAGGCAGGGCAATTGGGATTAAGTGACTTGCCCAAGGTCACACAGCTAGTAAGTGTTAAGTGTCTGAAGCTGAATTTGAACTCAGGTCCTCCTGATTCCAGGGCCAGTGCTCTATTCACTGGCTACCTAGCTGCCCCTAAACCCTGCTTTTAAGTGAGATCTGCATGAACATTTTCTCCATCACAAAACAAAACAATGAAGCAAGCCTTGTCTTGTTGTTTGCTGGGTTCTCAGATGTCAATCTTCGCACTGGGAAGCAAGGGTCAGAGGGGACTAGGAAAAGCAACCAGTGCAAAGGCAGAGACAGGGATGGGAGTTGGAGGGTCACATTCCAAAGACCAGCCAGAAGGCCAGTGTTGCTGCAACAAGAGTTTGTGGAAAGAGTAAAAAGAATGGAAAGGCAGGAAGGGCCCATTTGTGAAATACTTTAAAAGCCACAGGACTGGCTGTAGTTTGTAGTTTTGAGGACCCTGTGGTTCTTGGTTTAAAGGGATGGATGGGCAAGTCTAACATGGTCAGCCCTGAACTTCAGGAAGATCCCTTCGGCAGCTGAGAGGATGATGGATTGGAGTGGGAGAGAGACTTGAGGCATCGAAATTCCCCTCACAAAGGTCTTTCAGCAAAAGCTCATCAGGGACTTGCCAGGTCTGTTTTAGAGGAAGAAGATTCCTTTTCCATTCGAATCAAACAAGTACTTATTAATCACCTGCTGGTGCCTTGTACAATGCTAGGTACTGGAGACACAAAGGCAAAACCTGGAAATAATCCCTGCTCCCCAAAAGCTTGAATTCTGTTGGAGGGAGAGCTCGTGGCTGTAATGCAGCACCATTGTTTGCTTTTTCCCTCAATTGTGTCTGATTCTTCATGACCCCATTTGGGGCTATCCATCCTGCCACCTAACTGCCCTGCAATGCAACACATATAGAGTTAATTATTAGATTGTAAGCTCCCTGAGGTCAAGGACTACTTTTTTCTGTTTTTGTATCCTCAGGGCTTAGCACAATTGACCAGCACGTAGTAGGTGCTTAATAATATTGATTGATTATGTGCATGAGGATATAAGAAGTGATCACTGAAGACTGTTGGGGATCAAAAAAAGCTTCCTCTAAAAGGTGGCACATGGATGAGCTGGGCCTTAAGCTATGGATTCTGAAAGGAGAACTGAGGGCAATGCTGGACCTTTCTGGGCAGAGGAGTGACATAGTCAGGCTTGGGAAATTATTTCAGCATCTGTGGAACATACGGCTTGGAGAAAGGAGACAGAGGCCTCTGGCAGACCCATTACCCTTGTAACAGTGCAATAATTCAGGCTCAAGGCAGTGAGGGCCTGAATCAGGCTGTAAGTGCAGAGAGAGGGGGAGGATGTGAGAGATCTTTTGGAGGCAGAATCTTTACAACCTGGCAACTGATTGGACATGGGGAGTGAGGAAGAGGGAAGAACTGAAGATGATTCTGAGGCTGTGACCTTGGGTGACAGGAAAGAAAGTGATCCCTTCTACAGGAAAACAAAAGGGAATTTGGAAGAAGGATGAGTTTGGGGGAAGGGGAAGACCATGGCCTCCACTTTGGCTAAGATGAGTTGGGGTCACCTGTAGAACAAATAATCTATACCAAATGGACTTCAGCACCGAGACCCTTTCCAGCTCAAAAGGCAGAGAAGTAGAGTTTCTAAAGCTTTAGACTTGGACTCAGGAAGATTGGGCTTCAAATCCCACCTCAGAGACTTAGTATCTGTGTGATCCATGGGAAGCCCCCAATACTCTGTGCCTCAGTTTCCCAAGGGGGATTGGATTCAAGGCCTCTAAAGTCCCTTCTGGCTCTTGATTTGTGATTTGAAACAACAGCGGTTGCCAGGAAGGGATTCCCAGAGTGTATCATCATTCACACTCCAGTCTCTGTGATTGCACATTAAAGAATGAGCTGAAGGCAGGGAGAATCTGTTACCAACCCCTCTGACGCATGGCATGGTTTTTTTTAAAGGCTTTTAAAAGATCTTTTCTTAAACCTCCTGCGCAAAGTCTACGTGAAAGTAAACTATTTCCAGAAGAGAATGTGGATGCAAGCTTCCTTCCTGTGCCTTGGCGTGTCAGGCAGATGACACTGAGCCATGGAAGGAAGGGAGAGCCGGAAGCAGGGAAGCCCAGGCAGCTCCTCCCTAGACTGACTTCACCTGAGGTCTTGGCAGCTGAACCCCCATGAACCAACCCCAAAGCAGCCAAGGATGAAAAGGTTCAACAGGAGTGAGCTGCCTTCTCTGCGGGGAGAAAAAGAAGATGAGATCAAGAGTTGGGAGGGACCTACAGGGCTATGTGGCCCAGTCTCCTTATTTCACAGAATAGGAAACGGAGGCCCAGAGAGGTTAAGAGAACATTACAGGGTCGTAGATAGAAGGGACGTCTGAGGCCATCTATTCTAACCCTTCATTTTACAAGCGAGGAAACTGAGGACCAGGAAGGTTGATTAACTTGTCCATGGTCACAAAGGTTGGAAGAGTCCAAGGTAGGATTTGAGCCCAAGTCCTTTGGCTCCAGAGCCAGGATTCCTGGTATTCTGTGGCTGCTTATGGGTTTATTCTTGTTGATTGTAGGCCATCATGCCCAATCACTATTACCATGAATGGATGCTTGCAGCACTGTGCCCATTTCCCCACACATCTTAGCATGCCTTCTGCCTGCATGGGGGGATAGGCTGATGAACCGCATGGTTTCCCAAGGCCCCGCAAGTGGGCCACCTCCCACTCCTGCTGCTATTAACCAGGGTGTTCTGCCAAGGCCAATCTTTTGGGATCTTGATGTGGCTGATCTGGGAAGACTTCTAGGCTTTGACCCATCATGAAAGACCCAAAGAGCCAGAGAGGTGAGATAAATCTGAGGAAGCCAGAGCTCATGGATCTGAACTACCCATCCTTGTCCTGCCCCATCTGCATCTCAGACACTGTGGCAAGGGGTAGGAGCTGAGGTGGGAGGAAGAATTAGGTGGTAAAAGGATGTGCCCCTGGAGTTCTGGTCCTTGTTACCAAATTCCTCCATTTTAATCACTACCACATGATTTTATGTAACTGAGAGTAAATTGACTTAGGTCAGAAGAATGCAGGCTTCCTGAGGGCAGGAATGGCTTTGTCTTTGCAACCTCAGCATCTGGGATAGTCCCTTGCACATAGTAGGCCTTTAATAAATACTAGTTGGGTTAAATTGAATTAAGGAAGGTATTTTGTGGGAGTAGGGATTCATAAGCATTGATTTGAGTAGACTGAACCCAAAATAGGTTCCCAAAGTTTGTAAGTGTCTAGGAAAGGGTAAGCAAAGGGAACAATCAGGTATGAATAACCTACTGTGTGCTGGCATTGTGCTAAGTGTTTACAAATATTATCTTGTGTGATCCTCATAACAATCCTGGGAGGTCAGTGCTGTTCTTATCACTCCGATTGTATGGATAAGGAAACTGAGGCTTTACAAAGTATAGTCTCTTTCAATCTTCATCAAGTAGGTGCTGTTGTTGTCCCCATTTCACAACTGAGGAAACTTAGGCAGACAGAAGGTAAGTGACTTGCTCAGGGTCACACAGCTAATAAGTATCTAAAGTTGCTTCTTTCTCACTCCAGGTCCAGCATTTTATCCTTTCATTACCAGACCTCTTATGCACAAAGGATCTGTGACTTTGTCAGGGTGGGGGGACTCCTGGTATGAAAAGTTCCTCTAGCTACCTAGATTGCAATCCAGCCATGACTTAGTAGGTAAACATAGAGAAAGGCCTAAGGAACATAGAAGTTATGTGATTTGCCCATAGTTGTACCACTGGGACATCAGAGAGATGGGATTTGAACTCAGGCCTTTCTGGATCCAGGGCCAGAAGTCTTGGCATTCTACTTTTGGTTTGTGGGAGTGTGTGAATGGTGGTGGCCAGCTTCCCCTGGCAGCTGCCTAAGAGCCTGGCATCTAAGAAATGTATAGTGGTAGAGTGTGACACTGGTGTCATTGTGTACTTCCTGATTCTATGCCCAGAGCTTGATTCAGGGAATCAGAGTCTCTCTGAAGAGGAACTACAATTAATAAGATTTTTTTAAAAACTAGCATTAGACTCAGTGAAGGAAAACTCTCCCCCCAACAAGCTGTGTCCTCTAATTATGTTAAGATCACACAAGATTTCTTGGTCTCCTGTAAAATCCCATCTTCTACAGAAAGCCTTCTGCATTGTTGTGGTTCATTTGTTCAGTCTTGTCCAATGGCCTTTTCCAGTCTTAAACCAGGTGTTCCATGTTTGTTTCTCAGCTGCCTCTTGACCCACATATAGCTTCTTTAGGAGACAAGTAAGATGATCTTGTATTCCCATCTCTGTGAGGACTTGCCATATTCTGTTGTGATCCACACAATCAAAGGCTTTAGTGTAGTCAATGAAGCAGAAGCAGATGTTTTTTTCCTGGAATTCCTTTGCTTTCTTCATAATCCAACAGATGTTGGCAATTTGGTCTCTAGTTCCTCTGCCTCATTGAAAACCAGACTACTCTTCTGGTAATTCTCAGTTCACATATTGCTGAGGCCTAGCTTGTAGAATCTTAAACATAACCTAGCTGGTGTGTGAAATGAAGACAATCATTTAGTAATTTGAATATTCCTTGGTATTGCCCTTCTTTAAGATTGGGACATGAGCAAATCTTTTTCTAACAGCAACACTGTGCAATGATCAACTTTGATAGACTTAACTCTTCTCAGCAATGCAATGATCTAAGACAATTCCAAAAGACTCACAATAGGAAATGCTATCTACATCCAGAAAAAGAACTGTGGAGTCTGAATAGTATGCTTTGATAAAGCATTCTATTTTATGTTTTTTGTTTCTTGTTTTTTTCTTTCTCATGGTTCTTCCCTTTTGTTCTGATTCTTCTTTCACAACATTACTAATGTGAAAGTATGTTTAATACAAACATATGTGTATAGCCTATATCAGGTTGCATGCCATCTTGGGAAGAGGGGAGGAGAGGAAGGGAAGAAATTTAGAACTCAAAATCTTATAAAAGTGAATGTTGAAAGCTAAAAATAAATAAATATCTTTTTTAAAAAAAAAAAGTTAATCTTTTTCAATCCAGCGGCCACTGTTAAGTTTTCCAAATGTGCTGGTATACTGAGCACAGCCCTCTGTCACCTCCATTAGCCTTACTGTTAGCAATATTTCTTAAGGTTCACTTGACTTCATTCTCTACAATGTCTGGCTCTGGGTCAGTAACCACATCACTGTGGTTATCAATAACGCTAACATCTTCCCCCTACCACCTTTTAATTTCAGAGCCTTCCCTCTGTAGCTTATTTCCTATTTATCCTTCATATAACTTCCTTTGTATATATTTGCTTACCTGTTCTCTCTCCCATTAGAGTGTAAGCTTCTTGAGGGCAGGGATTGTCTTTTGCTTCTTTCTGTATCCCCAACACTTAGCACAGTGCCTGGTACACAGTAAGTGCTTAATAAATGTTGCTTGATTGAAGATTGATAGGGTGTTACTATGTGGTGACTTTGGACCAATCACTTGACCTCCCTGGGTCTCTAAGGTTCCCTCATGGCTCTAAATCTAAGCTCCTGTGAGCCTGTTACCTCTTCCTCTAGCGGTCCCTCATCCATAAAACGAAGGGTTGAGACTAGATGTGCTTTGAGGTCCCTTCCAGCTCAAATCTATGATCCTAAGATCTATTAAAATTGCTAAAAAAAGATTTTTGGAATGTGTTTACTAATTAGTCTCACGAAGGGCAGATCTGACCTCATTTCAGAGTAGTGGGGCTTTCCCCCCCAACTCCCATACCTGCTCACAATAATTTCCTGGGCTTTCTGTGCCTACCTCTTCAGGCATACTCATCATGAAGGGTGAATGCATCTTTTAAAAAGAGTAGAAATGTTGCAAAAATCAAACCAATGAACAGAAGGAGAACTAGGAGGAATTGGTTCTCTGTGTGTCTCTCTTCTTCTCTTTATCCTTCTCTCTCTTTTTCTCTCTCTCCTCTCTTTCTCCTTCTCTGCCTCCTTTCTCCCTCTCCCTTTATCTCTTTATCTCTTTATCTATCTGTCTATCTATCTATCTATCTATCTATCTATCTATCTATCCATCTATCCATCTATCTATCCATCCATCCATCCATCCATCTATCTATCTATCTATCTTTCCCCCTTCTCTCTCTACTCAAAATGTAAGATGTGCAAAGGAAAGATTCCATTGGAATGTTAGAAGAAATTTATAGCAGCTGTTGGCTGTGACTCTGGTGAAAGCTGTGGTGGCAATGAGTGTCCCAGAAGAAGACAGAAATGAAAGATCCAAAGAAAGCAGACTAGTAGGAGTTGGCAGATGTCAGGAGCTGCTCAGTGTCCACCACTAAGCATGATCAGAGATGTGAGAGAGAAGTGACCAGGCGGTGTGGGTAGTTTGTAGGGAAGAACTCCATTTAATGATTCTTTGAGCGAGATTTTTATACAGAAAGATGAAAGGATTCAAGTTTTACTATCATTGACCTAAGCCTGTTAGTTCCTGGAAGTAACTTAGATAGAGTCAGGTTCCTGGGCACCAACAGGTCAATTAACATTCTTAAAGGTAATAACAACACAGGATGGATAATCTAATAAGAGACTTGTCTTTTTAGGTGTCTGAAATTTTGGAGGCAAAAGCCTTGCTTGATGTCAGGGTCTCAAACACAAGTCCTTTTAAGTGTAACCCTGGGGATCTTTAGGGAGCTGGCCTTGTGCAAAGTTGCTAGGCGCATCACCAAAAGGTGATTTAGAGTACATTATCTAGATCTTTATCTGAGTCCTGATTTCGGCTTCTATGGCTTCCCCCACGCAGACAATCGGATATAAGGTAGAATGTAAGGTTCTGGAGGGCCAGGACTATTTCACTTGTTTTATATCCTCAGCATTTGGCACAGGAGTTGGCACAAAGTATGGATTTAATAACTGCTCATTGATTAACTCATTGATTGATATAAGGGGTGAGGGAGACAGAAGAGTCAAAGATGATGATGAGGTTCTGAGCCGGAATAGATAGGAAGATAATATTGTCACTAATGAAACAGAGGCATTGGGTGATGTAAAGGTTTACAAGGCAGTTTAGTTTTTGCTAGGTTCAGCAAGCTATTCAAATGGAGACGGCTGGTAGTGGATTAGAAATAGGAAATTGGAGAGCTTGATTTGGAGTCATCTTAGATTCAGTGAGCACGGAAAGGCATGAGATCCCAAAGGGAGAGGCCAACAAAAGAGAAGAGAAGGGAGGCCAAGTCTTGGGAGATGGTGACATTTAGGAACTGGGGATGGATGGCAACCCTATAAAAGAAACCAATTGGCATTTATTAAGCACCTACTGTCTACCAAACACTTTGCTAGGCGAAGTAAACAGAGGCAGGAAAACAATTTATGTGGTAACTACAACAATGTAAATGGTTTTCTAACCACAAAACCACAAAGGCAAATGTTGCAAAATTATAAAAAAACAACAACAACAAACAAACAAGCATGCCTCTAAAAGAGAGACCTCTTTGCCACTGCTTTGCCAAAATTAGAGGTCCACAACTGTATTACATTACATGTTTTCATTCTATTTTGATGAATGAAGTGGTTTGTTTTGCTGATTTTTCTCTTATTTCTCTTTCTTTTTTTTTCTTTAAAAATGTTGTTTGTTCTCTGGGAGGGGGAGGAGGAGAAGGATACTGGGGGGAAATTTTGGCGATGTAAGAAACTAAAGTATTAATAATAATAATAATAATAATTCTTTAAAATGAGAGCAAGACATATTCTCTAAGGGATCAACTGAAGCAGGAGCTTGCTCTCAGGAAGGTGAAATCCATTCTCATTAGCAAAGGCATCTTGCCCAGTAGGAGACCCCCTACATACCCCACAGGGAGCCCAGCAGAACAATGTGCCCAGCAGAGATGTTGCACCCAGGGGAAACAGCTTCATTACACCATGAGAAGAGAAAGGCCATCCGTGCCCTGCAACATTGGAGATGTGTGAGTCACTTCCACGTGTCCCCTAAGGTCACAGAATCACAAAATGCCCTCTAGTTCAGCCACTCTGACACTGGAATCTCCAGTATACCACACCTAACAAGAGTCTGTCTGGCCTCTCCTCGAAGGCCACCTCCCAGGCAGCCCATTGCACTTTGTTGGGAAGGTTTGTTTCCCTTCCTTCACAAGACACCCCTTCCAATACCTGAAGACCGCTGGCGTGGTTCCTCTCAGTCTACTTTCTTGAAGGCTAAAGGTGCCGAAGTCCTTTAACTGGTCCTCTTCTGTCATGGCCTCAAGATCTTTCACTTACCTGTTTGTTTTCTTCTAGAAATGTTCCAGTTTATCAAAGACTGTGTCTCCTTACTAGTACATTTTGTATGTGCATATACTTCCCCTTGATATTCTGTGTATTTGTGGGAAGAGTATGCTCCAGTTTATGGCAGGGGGGAGCTATTATTCTTATAATATCATGTCAGTAAATACCTTTACATTAGGCTAAATGTGTTTTTTAGCTGTTAAAGATAAATTCATTGATAGGGGCTCATGACCTATAGAGTTTTAGGAGTTCAGTCCCACAGAAAACCTTGAACTGTGGGTAGGACCCCCCTGGGGTATGATCATAAAGTAAAGGGAGGAATAGCCAAGAGAAGGTGCTACACATATATTTTTGGATGTGTACATGTTGTGGACACTGTTAGAATGTAAGCTCCTTGAAAGCAGGTACTGTTTCCCTTTTGTCAATAAATAAAATAATTTTTTTTAAAAAAATCAAAAATATTTGTTAACTTCTAATATGTACCAGGCACTGTGTTAAGTGCTAGAAATACAAAAAGAGGCAAAGGATAGACCCTGCTCTCAAGGAGCTTACAATCTAATTTTTGCATCCTCAGTGCTTAGCACAAGCCAGGCACAGAGTGGGTTGGTTTTTTAAAAATAAATATTAATTGATTGAGAAACATGACTCCTGCAGAAAAACTGTTATGCTCATTGTCTATTATTCCCTATTATTGGAAGGTTGTGTATCTTTCCATTAAAAAAAAGGGAATTCAATTGCTTGGCTAGCTAAATTGATTAAGTTAAATTAGTTGGCAACAATCATTTACCAACAAATAATTATTTGTAAGTCTACCTTATCCCCCGGGACATCCACAGGGATTTTTCAAAAATAATGAAGCATATCTGGTCACATTGTAAAAACTGTTTTGTGCCATTAATAAATAAAATTTTAAATACTTTAAAATTTTTAAAAAGGAAAGGCTGGGGGCGGACCCAAGATGGCAGCGTAGCAGCAGCAACATATCACAGCTCTCACATAGCCACCCCAAAATACCCATAAAACAGGACTCTAAACCAATCCTAGAACTCCAAAACGCACACAAAGATACTTCCCACTAAAGTCAGCTCGGCTACGAGGAACCATATCAGCACTGCGAACCGAAACCAGCCTGGCCTGAAGCCACGGCTGTGCCCTGGGGGCGGCTGGACGGGAGGAGTGGAGGAGCCTCTCAGGTGAGCGGATTAGCAGCAGCTGCGAGTGGGTATTGTGAAAGGGGGAGATAAGCAATCTGGCGAAAGGCCTCCAGAGCAGAAAAGTGAAAAGGCAGAGGTTTTGCACCCGCCTCAGCATTGCAGCTTCCCACCCGTGGCCTACAGGCAGCAGGGGGACTGAGCAATTGTTCTCAGGCCAGTGCTCTCGCGTTGAGCGGCCTGGATCCGGATCGCCGTCTTGGGCCTCAGTCTTGGAGTCCTCGCTATCCAGTCAGCTGGAAGTAAATAGGAAGAGTTCCCAGCCTCTTCCTAAGAGCTACGGCAGCCGGGAG
>JAQQSU010000165.1:27477-43954 GCA_028627135.1 Pseudochirops cupreus | reverse complement strand
GACTACCTGAAAGCCATGATCAAACAAAAAAACTTAGAAATCATCCTTCAAGAAATTGTCAAGGAATATTGCCCTGATATTTTAGAACCAGAAGACAACATAGAACTTGAAAGAATTTACCGATCACCTCTTGAAAAAGATCCCCAAAAGAAAACTCCTAGGAATGTTATAGCCAGGTTCTGGAGTCCCCAGATCAAGGACAAAATATTACAAGCTGCCAAGAAGAAACAATTTGAATACTGTGGAAACAAAATTAGGATAACCCAGGATCTATCAGCTTCTACATTAAGGGATCGAAGGGCCTGGAATATGATATTCCAGAGATCAAGGGAGCTTGGATTAAAACCAAGAATCACCTACCCAGCAAAATTGAGTATAATGTTTCAGGGGAAAATATGGTCATTCAGTGAGGTGGAGGACTTTCAAACATTCTTGCTGAAAAAAACAGAACTGAAAAGAAAATTTGACACTCAAATACAAGAAGCATGAGAAGGTAAACATGGAAAAGAAATCATAAGGAAGTTACCAAAGTTGAACTATTTATATGGCAACATGGAAAAATGACAATTATAACTTATGAAACTTTTCTCAGTATGAGGATAGCTGAAGGGAATACAAACGTATATATACATATAAATAGACATATGTCTATATAGGAGGGTTTATATATATGCATACAAACATATATCTGAGTATGTGTATATATGAGTACATAGAGGGCACAAGATCAATTGATGGGAAGGGATGATACTCTAAAAGGTGAAATTCTGAGGTGGGAGAGGATTAGAATGAGAGGAGACAGTGAGAGACAGAATGGGGTTAATCATCTTATATGGAAGAGGCATGGGATTCAGAACTAGAAGTGATATTGCTGGGTCAAATGATATGCACAGATTTATAGCCTTTTGGGCATAGTTCCAAATTGCTCTCCAGAATGGTTGGGTCAGTTACAACTCCACTTTTATTGGCTACACAGAAGAAATGTCAATAAAAAGACAAAGAGACCAATGAAAAGAAAAGAAAATATTCCCCTATAAACATGTCACTCCCTTATAGGTTACCACATCACCAGTGGAGAAGAGCAGACACAAAGAATATGTGTGACCAAGGAAGGATGTACATATCTACATCCTATGTGGTTCCAGAACACATATGAACAGAGAAAGTTCATATGCACAATACTAAAGAAGAGTTGAAACTCCTCTGATGATGATATTGTTTGGTTGCAGCTGCTCTCTATTGGACAGTTCCTTTGCTGTCCTCTAGGTGCATCATCTGTGCTGAGGACTATATATCTTTGCCTTAGAAATTTCATTTTCAATCTCCACTTGGCATTGCTTTGTTTCTCCTGGGTTCCCAAACTTATACTTTCTACTGAACTTCAGTTCTGTATGGCTACCCATAGATTCTGGCCAGGTAACAAAGTACACCAAGGTAAGATTAAATCTATTCTTTTGACCACTTGTATCTCATGGTAACTTGAAGTTCATTGCACTATCTAATTTAAACTTAGAAAATTCCTCATAATAGCACTTTAAATTTATGGTTAGGGATATCTCCAAAATTCATTTTTAGGAATCTGCCAAAAAAAATTAAGAAAGAGAAACCACAAATGTAAAGTGGAATCTGGCACTACGAAGCTCACCAATCTCCCCAAATCCTCCAAATCACTGCATAGATGAGAGTGAGCAAAAATTAAAGCTATGTGAAGAGAGTAAGGTCATTCTTCTACCTTGGTTTTCATGCCTACCTTTCTTTGGTATTTGACCCAGAAACATATCCTGTTTAGCTTTTTTGTAAAATTTTCACATAAGTCACATTTAAAAGAAGAATTAGAACCAATGGGAGGAACCGTGATAAAGAAGAAACAAAACAAAACAAAAGAGAACAAATAGTAGGCTTCAATTTACATTCAGACTTCATAGTTCTTTTTCTGGATATGGATAGCATTTTCCCATCATGAGTCTTTTGGAGTTACGTTGCTGAAAAGAACTATCAAAGTCAGTCATCACATAATTTTGCTGTTATTGTGCACAATATTCTGGTTCTTCTCACGTCACTCAGCATCATTTCATGTAATTTTTTCCAGGCTTTTTGAAAGTCTGCCTGCTTATCTTTTTTATAGCGCAATAGTGTTCTATTATATTGATATACCACAATTTGTTCAGCCATTCCCCAATTGATGAGCATCCCCTCAAACTACTATTCTTAGCCACCACAAAAAAGAACTGCTATAAATATTTTTGTACACATGGGTCTTTTCCTCATTTGTATTTTCTTTTTGGGATACAGAACTAGAAGTGATATTGCTGGGTCAAAGGGTATGCACAGATTTAAATCATTTTCTGCATAGTTCCAAATTGCTCTCCAGAATGGTTGGGTCAGTTAACAACTCCACCACCAATGCATTAGTGTTCCAATTTTCCCACACTCCAACACCTGCAATTTTCCTGTTTTGTCATGTTAGTCAACCTGATAGGTGTGATGTGGTACCTCAGAGTTGTTTTGATTTGCATTTATCTAATCAATAGTGATTTAGAGCATTTTTCATATGACTATAGATAGCTTTAATTTCTTCCTCTGAAAAATGCTTGTCCATATCCTTTGACCATTTATCAATTGGGGAATGATTTGTATTCTTATAAACTTGACTCAATTCTCTATATAGTTTTAAAATGAGGCCTTTATCAGAGATACTCATTGTAAAAATTGTTTCCCAGTTTCCTGCTTCCCTTCTAATCTTGGTTGCCTTGGCTTTGTTTGTGCAAAACCTTTTCAATTTTATGTAATCAAACTTAACCATTTTGCATTTCATAAAGTTCTCTATCTCTTGTTTGGTCATGAATTCCTCCATTCTCTATAAATCTGACAGACAAACTATTCTTTGCTCCCCTAACTTGCTTATAGTATCAGCTTTTTTACCTTAATCATGTACCCATTTGGATTTTATTTTGGTATATGGTGTGAGATGTTGGTCTATGCCCAGTTTCTCCCATACTCTTTTCCAGTTTTCCCAGCAGTTTTTGTTAAGTAGTGAGTTCTTATCCCAGAAGCTGAAGTTTTGAGGCTTATTAAACAGTAGATTACTATGGTCATTGACTATTGTGTCTTGTGTACCTAACCTATTCCACTGATTCACCACTCTATTTCTTAGCCAGTACCAAGTAGTTATGATGATTGCTGCTTTATAATACAATTTTAAATCTGGAATGGCTAGGCCACTTTCCCTTACATTTCTTTTCATCACTTCTCTTAACATTCTGGATCTTTTGTTCTTCCAGATGAATTTTGTTATTATTTTTTTCTAGCTGCATAAAATAATTTTTGGAAGTTTGATTGGTATGGCACTGAATAGGTAAATTAATTTAGGTAGAATTGTCACTTTTTATTATATTAGCTCAATCTAAACATGAGCAAGTCATATTTTTCCAATTATTTAGGTCTGACTTTGTAATTGTGTTCATATAGCTCCTGGATTTTTCTTGACAAATATTTCATAATGTCTACAGTAACTTTAAATGGAATTTCTCTTTCTATTCCTTGCTGTTGGGCTTCATTAGTAATATATAAAAATTCCAGTGGTTTATGTGAGACTGTTTTATATCCTGCAACTTTGTTAAATTTGTTTATTTCAAGTAATTGTTTACTTGATTCTCCAGGATTCTCTAATTATACCATCATGTCATCTGCAAAGAGTGATGGCTTCATTTCTGCTTTGCCTATTCTATTTCCTTCCATTTCTTTTTCTCCTCTTATTGCTGAAGCTAACATTTCTAGTACAATATTGAATAACAGTAGTGATAACAGATATCCTTGTTTCACCCCTGACCTTATTGGAAAAGCTTCTAGCTTATCCCCGTTACAGATAATGCTTGCTAATGGTTTTAGAGAGATGCTACTTATCATTTTAAGGGAGACTCCATTGATTCCTATGCTATCTAGTGTTTTTAATAGGAACAGGTGTGTATTCTGTCAAAATCTTTTTCTGCATTTATTGAAATTATCATACTTTCTGTTAGCTTCGTCATTGATGCTGATAGTTTTCATAATATTGAGTCAGCCCTGCTTTCCTGTTATAAATACTTCTTGACCACAGTGTATTAAACTTGCGATAAACTCTGTAATCTCTTTGCTAATGTTTTATTTAAAATTTTTGCATACATATTTGTTGGAGAAATTGGTCTATAATTTTCTTTCTCTATTTTGGCTCCTCCTAGTTTAGGTATCAGCACTATATTTGTAGAACAAAAAAAAATTCAGGATTCTTTCTTTACCTATATTCCCAAATAGTTTATATAGTACTGCAACCAATTGTTCTTTAAATGTCTAATAGAATTAACTTGTAAATCCATCTGACCCAGGAGTTTGTTTGTTTGTTTTTCCTTAGGGAGATAATTGTTGACTTGTTTAGTTTCTTTTTCTGAAATGAGATTATTTAAATATTTTACTTCCTCCTCTGTTACTTCCTCTCTTTTGTAAACATTCATCCATCTTACTAAGACTGTCAAATTTATTGGCATACAGTTGGGCAAAAATAGCTCCTAATTATTGTTTTGATTTCCTCTTCATTGCTGGTGAATTCACACTTTTCATTTTTGATATTGGTAATTTCATTTTCTTTTTTTTTAAATCAAATTAACCAAAGGTTTATCTATTTCATTGGGGTTTTTTTTTCATAAAACCAGTTTCCTTTATTAGTTTCAATTCAATTAGTTCGTTTATTAGTTCAACAGTTTTCTTAACTTCAATTTTAGTAATCTCTCCTTTGGTTTTCAGAGCTACTAATTTAGTATTCAATTGGGAATTTTAATTCATTCTTTGTCTATCTTTTTTTAGTTGCATGCCCAATTCATTGATCTTCTCTTTCTCTGTGTTATTCATGTAAGCATTCAAAGATATGAAACTTCCCCCCAAGAATCACATTTGCTGCAATCCGTAAGTTTTGGTATTTTGTCTCATTATTGTCATTCCCTTAGATGAAGTTATTGATAGTTTCTATGATTTGCTGTTTGATCCACTCATTCTTTAGGATCAAATTATTTAGTTGCCAATTAATCTTTAGTCTATCTTTCCATGGCCCTTTATTACATGTAATTTTTATTGCATCATGCTCTAAAAAGGATGCATTTAATATTTTCTGCATTAGATTGTGAAATTTTTATACTCTAATATATGGTCAATTTTTGTGTTGGTGCCATGTACCACTGAGAAAAGGTATATTCCTTTCTATCCACATTTAATTTTCTTCAGAAGCCTACCATATCTAAATTTTCTAAAATTCTATTCACCTCCTTAACTTCTTCATTGTTTATTTTGTGGTTATATTTATCTAGTTCTGAGAGGGAGATGTTGAGGTTGCGCACTATAAAAATATGTCCCCAGTCCTGTGGCACCATTATGTTGCTTGTATTTCTCTCCCTACTTCTTTTTTAAAATTTGTTTATTTACTTTTAGTTCACAACATTCAGTTCCACAATCCCCCGCGTTTCAAACTTTCATTCCCTCCCCCCCACCATGGCAGCATGCCATCAAATATAGGATCTACAAGTACCTTCACATTAAACATTAGTCAAGTTGCAAAGAAGGATAATACCAATGGAGTGAACAGTGGGAAAGAAGAAACAAAACAAAACAAAAAGAGAGAGAGCAAGTAGTTTGCTTCAATCCGCATTCAGACTCTGCAGTTCCTTCCCTGAATGTGAACATCCCCCTCCAGCACGAGTCCTCTGTAGTCATCCTCTAACCCTGCATTGCTGAGAGGAGCCCAGTACACCAAAGTCAGTCATCACACACACAATGTGTTTGCAATAGAGCACAAAGTTCCCCTGGTTCTGCTCTCTTAGCATCAGTTTATATAAGTCTTTCCAGGTTATTATGAAGTACATCTGCTCCTCACTTTTTATAGCACAATAGTATTCAATTACATTCATATACCACAACTTGTTTAGCCATTCTACAATTGATGGGCATCCCCTTGATTTCCAGTTCTTTTCTACCAAAAACAGAGGTGCTGCAAATATTTTTGTACATACAGGTCTTTTTCCCACTTCTATGATCTCTTTGGGATACAGCCCCAGAAGCGGTATTATTGGGTCAAAGGGTATGCACTTTTTTATAGCCCTTTGGGCATAGCTTCAGATTGCTCTCCAGAATGGTTGAATCAGTTCACAACTCCACCAACAATGCAAGAGTGTTCCAATTTTTTCACATCCTCTCCAGCATTTATCATTTTCCTGTTTTGTCATCTTAGCCAATCTGACTGGTGAGATGAGGTACCTCAAAGCTGTTTTGATTTTCATTTCTCTAATCAAACATTTTTCATATGCTCATAGATATCTTTAATATCTTCCTCTGAAAACTACTTTTTTGTATCCTTTGACCATTTATCACTTGGGGAATCACTTGTATTCTTATAGATTTGACTCAATACTCTGTATATTTTAGAAATGAGGCCTTTCCAATTCTAGTTCTCAACAAGTTGTTTTCTTCAGTTAGCTTTTGTACCTCATTTTCCATTTGGCCAATTCTACTTTTTAAGGAGTTCCTCTCTTCAGTGAGTTTTTTGTGCCTTCTTTCCCATTTGGCCAATTCTACTTTTCAAGGAGTCTGTGTGTGTGCGTGTGTGTGTGTGTGTGTGTACATACACATACATAATTTGTTTTTTTTATTTTCAACATTCACTTCCATAAGATTTTGCATTTTAAATTTTCTCCCCTCCTTTCTTTCCTCCCTCCCCAAGATGGCATGCAATCTGATATAGACTCTGCTTATACATTCATATTAAATATATTTTCACATTAGTCATGAGGCAAAGAATTAGAACTAATGGGAAGAACCACAAGAAAGAAGAAACAAAACAAAACAACAAAAGAAGAGGAGCAAATAGTAGGCTTCCATCTGCATTCAGACTCCATAGTTCTTTCTCTGAATGTGGATAGCATTTTCCATAATGAGTCTTTTGGAGTTGTCTCAGATCCTTGCATTGTCTATTAAAGAAGAGCTAAGTCTACCAAAGGCAGTCATTGAATAATGTGGCTATTATTATGTACAAGATTTTCTTGGTTCTGCTCATTTCACTCAGCATCTGTTCATATAAATCTTTCTAGCTTTTTCTGAAGTCTGCCTGCTCATCATTTCTTATAGCACAATAGTATTCCATTACATTCATATACTACAACTTGTTCATTCATTCTCCAATTGATGGGCATCCCCTCAATTTCTAATTCTTTGCCACTACAAAAAGAGCTGCTATAAATGCTTTTGTACCAGTGGATCCTTTTCCCATTTTTATTATCTCTTTGGGATACATCTTGAAGGGTATTGCTGGGTCAAAGAGTATGCAGTTTTATAGTTCATTAGGTATAGTAACAAGTTGTTTTTTGCAATCAGTTTTTGTCCTTCCTAGGTGCATGTAGTATAAAGATGCATGCAGTATGTATGTGAGGTAATAGAGAAACAGAATTTGAAAGATCTGGTCCAGGGCCTCCCAAATTCTGCAGTCACACATACTGAGTCATTTTGGGGAAGTTAAATTTAAAAAAAGATTATTTTTCTCTTTGGCCTATTTGTCCCCATCTCATCTGGAAATACCTAACCATCCATTGTGCCTGTATTTCCAAATATGGTTCCCATTTCTAATATAAGTGCACAAGTTTAAAAAATGCAAAAGGACAACCATTAAATCACCAACCAAAAAATGAAACAACCTAAAAGAGTTTCAAAATCCACAAACCAGATACAGAATATAATAAAGTAAATGGAGTAGTTTATAAGCCCCTTCCAGAAAAAAACTAAACATTGAGTTATCTTCAGCACAATCCCTTGATATTCTAGAAGGTCACTAGTTCTCCCCCAGAGTTCTACAAAGCACTTCCAAGTCTTATAGTGCCTCTTGTGGTTTGTCTCCTTTTGTAGAAAATAAACACTTTGGGTTTAGTGGAGAGCAATTTCTATCTTATATCTATATCACTATCAGAAATGGTGAGGTAAAAGGGACAGGTAGCAAAGTCCTTATTTCTTGTGACAGCATTAACTGCTACTGCATGTCTAACTGCAGGGGCCAGGCACATGAAGCAATCTTTTTTTTCTAAAAGATAGACTGTTCAGGAAATCTTTTTTCTCTAAAGCAGACCTACACAACTTGTAAACTTTTGGGGGCTAGAGATAAGTTAGACTAGAGATGAAATAACCATGGTTGTTTTTTGTGGGTCACATGGCAATAACCTGAAATCCTTTGGCAGGCTGTATGTTGTAAAGGCCTGCTCTAAGTTGTAAAATCAGAAAACTTTTGACCTTCTGGTTATTATTGAAGGAATCACTATGACTAGTGGTGCTCAAGAAATCTGGCTACATTCTGGGGTCATACTATCAAAGAAATAGAACTCATCCACTCCTCTACACAGATTGGAGTTCAGGAACATTATCCATGAAATCCTCTATCTGACTGACTGGTCAAGTACATCTGCTACTGCCATGTGCTTTTGTAAAAACTGTTATAAATGTCCTAGATTCTGCCATCTTTTGCACTGGGATAAGTAGATTATCATATCTCCAGTCACTGACCTGTACTATGAAAAGGAAATTGGAAAGTAAAAAGTGACTAGGAACATTATGTCCAAAGGATTTTTAAAAGGAAATTAGAGAAGTAGAAGAAAAATTGCGGGTAAAAAATGGGAGTAGTGCAAGAGGATCATGAAAAAAGAGTCAACAGCATGAAAAAAGATATACAAACATTCACCAAAGAAAATGACTCCTTAAAAAAATAGAATTGGTTGATGAAAAAGGAGGTACATAAAGCTCACTGAAGAAAATATTCCTTAAAAATTAGATTTGGTCAAGTGGAAGCTAAGGACACCAAAAAACATTAAGATATGATAAAAACAAAATCAAAAGAAGAAAAAAGTGTAAAAATTATTATTGGAAAAACAACTGATCTGGAAAATAGATCCATGAAATATAATTTAAGAATGATTAGATTACCTGAAAGCCATAATGGAAAAAAAAAACTTGGACAACATTTTTCAAGAAATTATCAAGGGCAGTGGCTAAGTGGCACAGTAAATAGAGCACTGGCCCTGGAGTCAGGAGGACCTGACTTCAAATTTGGCCTTAGACACTTAACACTTACTAGCCATGTGACCTTGGGCCAGTCACTTAACCCCAATTGCCCTGCCTTCCCCCCTCTAAGAAAGCAAAAAAAGAAAAAAGAAAGAAATTATCAAGGAAAAGTGCCCTGATATCCTAGAACCAAAAAGAATTCACCAATGCCCACTTGAAAGAGATACCAAAATGCAAACTCCCAGAAACATTATAGTCAAATTCCAGAGCCCCCAGGTTAAAGAGAAAAGGCACTGCCAACAGCCAAAAAGAAACTGTTCAAATAGCATGGAGTTACTCAAGATTAGTTAGTCAAGATCACACAGGAGGTGGCAGCTTCCATATTAAAGAACCATAAAGTTGGGAATATGATATTCTGGAAGGCATAGGAATTAGGATTACAACCAAGAATCATATATCCAGTAAAACTGAGTATAATACTTCAGGGAGTGAGGAGGAATGGGCATTTAATGAAATAGAGTACTTTCAGGCATTCAAAACTAAAAGACCACAGCTGAATAAAAAATTTGATCTTAAAATATGAGACTCAAGGGAAATATAAAAAAGTAAAAAAGAAACAAGAGAAAACATAAGACATTTAACAAGGTTAAACTATTTATATTCCTACATGGAAAGATGATATTTGTAATTCTTAACTATACTACAATAAGGGAAATTAGAAGGAATATGCATATACAGAGGGTGTGAATATAAGGTTATTTTGATGGAATGATGCAGGAAAGTGGGGTGAGATAGAATGGGGTAAATTATCTCACATAAGAGGTGACATACACACAGTTGGATACAGAAATCTATCTTACTTTACAGGAAGTAAAAAAGGGATGAGGATAAGAGAAGGGAAGGTTACTAACAGAAGGAAGAGTGGATTGGGGGAGGCAATAATCAGAATTAAAAATCTTGTGAGGAGGGGTAGGGTAAAGGTAAGAGAGAGAGGAAAGGAAAACAAGGTGAAAATAGTACGGAAGGAAATATACAGTTATCATAGCTACATGTGAATGGGATGAGTTCACCCATAAAATGGAAATGGATAGAAGAATGAATTAAACACCAGAATATTACAATATACTGTTTACAAGAAACATATTTTCAGCACAGAAACATGCATGGAGTAGAGGTAAGGGACTGGAGCAAAATCTATTATGCTTCAGCTGAAGCAAAAAAAAGAAAACAAACAGGGATAGCAATCCTGATCTCAGACAAAGCAAAAGCAAATGTACACTGAATTAGAAGAGATAAGCAAGGGAACTATATCTTGATGAAAGCTACATAGACAATTAAGTAAATGAATCGTATATACATATATATATATATGTGTGTGTGTGTATATATATATATATATATATATATATATATATATATATATGCACCAAATGGTATAGCAGCTAAACCTTTGAAGGAGAAGTTGAATGAGTTATAGAAAAAAATAGAAAATAAAGCTATACTAGTTGGGTCCTCACCTTTCCCCTCTCAGAACTTAATAAATATAACCAAAAATAAACAAGAAAGAAGTTAAAGAGGTGAGCAGAATTCTGGAAAAGTTAGATATGATAGATCTCTGGATAAAAGAGATTTCTCAGCAGCACATAGTGCCTACACAAAAACTGACCACATATTAGGGCATAAAAACCTCACAACCAACTGCAAAAAATCCGAAACAATAAATGCATCCTTTTCAGATCATAATGTAATAAAATTACATTCAGTAATAAACAATGAAAAGATAGATTAAAATTAATCAGAAAGTAAATAATCTAATCCTAAAAAAAATCAGTATGTCAAAGAACAAATCATAAAAACAATAGATAATTTCATTAAAGAAAATCACAATGAGACAACTTACCACAATTTATGGGATGCAGCCAAAGTGGTACTTAAGGAAAAATTTACATCTCTAAACACTTATATCAATAAAACAGAGAAAGAGCAGATCAATAAACTAATCATGCAACCAAAAAAAACCCTAGAAACAGAACAAATTAAAAATTCCTGACTAAACACCAAATTAGAAATCCTGAAAATCAAAGGAAAGATCAATACAACTTAAATTAAGAAAACTATTGAACTAATAAAACTAGAAGCTGGTTTGATGGAAAAACAATAATAATTGTTTGTTGGTTAATTTGATTTTAAAAAGGAAAGAAGAAAGTCAAATCACCAATATCAGAAATGTAAGAGATTAATTCATCACCAGTGAAGAAGAAATTAAAACAATTATGAAGAGCTATATTGAGCAATTATATGCCAATAAATTTGGTTGTTTAAATTAAATAGATAAATATCTACAAAAATATAAATTATCCAGATTAAAAGAACAAGAAATAGAATACTTAAATAACTCAAGCTTAGAAAAAGAAATTGAACAAATCATCAATGTACTTCCTAAGAACAAAATCCCCAGGACCAGATGGATTCATGAGCAATTTCTATCAAACATTTAGAGAACAGTTAATCCCAATACCACATAAACTATTTGGAAAAATAGGTAAAGAAGGAGTTCTGCCACAATCCTTTTATGACACAAATATGGTTCTAATACCTAAACCAGAAAAATCCAAAACAGAAAAATAAAACTATAGACCAATTTCCCTAAGGAATATTGATGCAAAAAATTTTAAATAAAATACTAGCAAAGGAGATTACAGCAATATATCACAAGAGTCATACACGATGACCAGGTGGGATTTATACCAAGAGTATAGGGCTGGTTCAATATGAGGAAAAATATTTGACCATATTAATAACAAATATTCAGCAATACCACCATTAGTTCTATATCCTGAAGAGATCATAAAAAAGGGAAAAGGTCCTACATGTAAAAAAAAAATTTATAACAGCCCTTTTCTGTGGCACAAAAATATTGGAAACTGAGGGGATACCCATCAATTGGGAAATGGCTAAACAAGTTATGGTTATATGAATGTAATGGAGTACTACTGTCCAATAAGAAACAATAAACAGGCACATATCAGAAAACCTGGAAACACTTGCATGAACTGATGCAAAATGAAATGAACAGAACCAGGAAAACATTGTACTCAGTATCAGCAACCTTGTGCAATGATCAACTATGAATGATTTGGCCCTTCTCAGAAACACAACAATCCAAGAGAAGTACAAAGGACTCACTAAGGAAAATACTATTCATATCCAGATAAAGAACTGATGGACTCTGAATGCAGAAAGATTTTTTTTTTATTTAATTTATTCTTTTTGCATTTTTTTCTTTTGATCTGTTTATTCTTTCACAACTGTGACTAATATGGAAATATTTTTACATAAGAGTGCATGTATAAACTTTATCAGTCTGTATACTATTTTTGAAAGAGGAGAAGGAGGGAGAAAAATTTGGAACTCAAAACCTTGCAAAAATGTACACTAAAAATTTTCTTGACATGTAACTGGAGAAAAATAAAATGTTATTTAGAAATTTTCAACAAAAAAAGTATTTTATTTCTTCTGTTAATCTAAGCAATTTGTATCTTTGTAAATATTAATTCATTTACTTGGGCTGTAGTTTCACTGTCATATAATTGGGCAAAATAACTCCTAATAACTGCTTTAATTTTATCTTCATTGGTGGTATTTTCACCATTTTAATTTTTGATACTGGTAAATTGGCAGTTTCTAGTTCTTTTTATTAGTTTGATTTTTTTTAATTTCCATTTTATTAATATCTCCTTTTATTTTCAGGATTTCCATTTTGGTGTTTAATTGGAGATTTTTTTTTGGTGATTTTTTAATTCCCATTCTCAATTCATTGACATGATCTTTTTTTTTCTTTTATTGACATGCATATTTAGAGACATAAATTTTCCCCTATGTACTGCTTTGGTTGCATACCAGAAATTTTCATATGTTTTCTCGTTGTCATTCTCTTTAAGGGAATTATTGTTTCTGAGATTTGTTCTTTGACCCACTCATTCTTTAAGATTATTTAGTTCCCAATTAATTTTTGTCTATGCTTTCATGACTCATTGAATGTAATTTTTAGTGCATTATCTTCTTAATGTGTGCGTTTAATATTTCTTTGTGAAGTTTTTATGTCCTAATGTATTGTCAGTTTTTGTGACAGTGCTATGTATAACTGAGAAAAAGTTATACTCCTTTTTATTCTCATTCAGTTTCTCCAGAGGGCATTCATATAACTTTTCTAAGATTCTATTCATCTCCTTAACTTTTTCTTATTTGTTTTATTTATTATGTTTTATATTTGTCTAGTTCTGAGAGTGCAAAGTTGAGGCCCCCCAATAGTATAGCTTTACTGTCTATTTCCTCCTGGAATTCATTTAACTTTTCCCTTGAGAATGTGGGTGTGGGGTAGCTAGGTGGCACAGTGAATAAGAGGATCAGCCCTGGACTCAGGAGGACCTGAATTCACATCTGACCTCAGACACTTGATACCTACTAGCCATGTGACCTTGGGCAAGTCACTTACCCACAACTGCCTTGCTTTCCCCCCTCTAGAAAAAAGAAAAGGAATTTGGATGCTACACCATTTAGTGCATATGCTTTTAGTATTGATATTACTTCTTTTTGTCTGGTAATCTTTAGCAAAATGGAGCTTCCTTACTTTCTTCAGTCATTTTTCAATCATGTTCAATTAAATTCTTCATGAACCCATTTGGGGTTTTCTTGGCAAAGATACTGGAGTGGTTTGCCATTTCTTTTTCCATGTCATTTTACAGATGAGGAAACTAAGACAAACAGGGTTAAGTGATTTTGCCCAGGGTCATTGTACTGGTAAGTGTCTAAGGTCAGATTTGAACTCATAAAGAAGAGTCTTTCTGACTTCAGGTCCAGCAGTATGCTGCCTAACTGTTGCACTGCTTCTCTTTTAATTAAGTCTATTTTTGCTTTTGCTTTGCCTGAGATCATGATTGCTAGCTTTGCCTTTTTAAACTCAGTTGAAGCATAATGCATTTTGTTCCAATACCTATTTTTATTCCATGCATGCCTGTTTCAAGTGCGTTTCTTGTAAACAATGTACTGTTGGATTCTGATTTCTAATCCATTCTGCAACCTACTTCTATTTTATGGGTGAATTTATCCCATTCACATACATAATTATGATTACTGTTTATTTCTCTCCATCCTGTTTTTCCCTGTTTATACTTCTCTCTCTCTCCCTCCCTCTCTCTCTTTCTCTCTCTCTCTCTTTCTCTCTCTCTCTCTTTCTCTCTCTCTCTCTCTCTCACTCTCCCTCCCTCCCCTGTCCCACATCAAAAGTTTATTTTTCTTCTGATCACTTTCCATAATCCACCTTCCCTTCTATCAGGTCCTCCTTTTTCTTATCCTTCCCTTCTACTTCTCTCTTGGATAAGATAGATTCTTTGAATCAATTCCAATGATAGTGAGGTTCAAGTATTGCCTGCCTCCCATCACCACTATTTTCTCCTCCACTATAAAAGCTCTTCCTTTAATAGCTCTTTTGTGTGAGATAACTTTCCCCATTCATTCTCTCCCTTCCTTCTTCTCCCAGAGGTCCTCTCTTTCTCAGCCATCCATTTATTTTACATCATCTGAACATAACTGACTCACTTCCAGGCCCTCTTTCTATGTATCTTTAAATATCCTAATAATGATTAAGTTCTTAGAAGTTACATATGTCATTTTCCCATATAGAAATATAAATTAGTTTAACCTTATTGAGTCTGTTATGGTTTCTCTTTTCTGTTTAACTTTTTATGCTTGTCTTGAGTCTTGTGTTTGAAAGTCAAATTCTCTATTCAGCTCTGGACTTTCATCAAGAATGCTTGAAAGTCCTCTATTTCATTAAATATCTATTTTTCCCCCTAATTGATTCTGCTTCATTCTGCTCTGTAGGTTATTCTTGGTTGTAATTCTAACTCTTTTATCTTCCAGATTATATTCCAAGACATCTTCTACTTCTTTAATGAGGCAGCTGCAAAATCATATGTGATCCTGACTGTGATTCCATAATGTATGAATGGTTTCTTTGTGGCTGCTTGGAGTATTTTCTTCTTGACAGCAAGCTCTGAAATTTAGCTATAACATTCCTGAGCATTTTTATTTTAGAATCTCTTTCAGGAAGCAATCAGTAGATTTTTAAAGTTTGTCATTTGCCCTCTGGTTCTAGGATATCAGGACAGTTTTCCTTGATAACTTGAAATATGATACCTAGGCTCTTTCTTTGATCATTACTTTTAGAAAGTCAAATAATTCTTAAATGACCTCGCCTTGATCTATTTTCCCAGATCAGCTGTTCTTTCAATAAGGTATTTCAGATTTTCTTCTCTTTTTTCATTATTTTAACTTTGTCCTCTCATTTCTCAATTTCTCATGGAATCACTAGTTTTCTTTTGCCCAGTTCTCACTTTTGAGGAATTATCTTCTTCAGTGAGCTTTTGTACCTCTTTTTCTATTTGGCCTACTTTGTTTTTAGGTGTTATTTTTTTCAATATTTTTGTGCTTCTTTACCAAGTTGTTAATTGTCTTTTAATAATTTTCTTCCTTTGATCACTGTTACCCAATTTTTCATCTACTACTCTTATTTGATTTTGAAAATTAATTTTATTTCTTCTAGAAATTCTTGCTGAATCAGGCCCTCCTCCTTTCTCTTATCCTTCCCTTCTACTTGTATACAATTCTTCTACTCATATGCAATTCATATTTTTTTCTTTGAGGCTTTGCTTGTAGCTCTTTTGACATCATTGTCTTCTGAGTTTGTGTCTTGACCTTCCCCATCAACATAGTCATTTTTTTATGGTCAGGTCCTTTTTTGTCGTTTCCTTGTTTTTCCAGTCTATTTCTTGACTTTGGATTTTATGTTGAATTTCAGATCTCTTCCCAGTATGGTGGTAGGTAAGGTTAAGGGAGGAGTACTATCCTAAGCTTCAGGCTTTTTCTCACTTCTGTGAGAAGTTTCTGGGGACTTGGAAGTTTTTTGTGCTTCCAAGGCGGTGTGATCTGGGGAGAGATGTGATCACTACTCTTCAGGTCTGTACTCTGGTCATTATCCAGGAAGAGCCCCTGATCCCTTGGTATTGCAAGTAATACTGCTCTTTCTCTTATAACAAAACATGATACTTTTCCCAAGGGCTCTCCCTCCATCTTGACCAGAAGTGCTTCTCTCTGCCCCTAAACTATGAACCAGAAGTGGGTATAGGCAACAGAGTTGCCAAAAAGCATCTGGTCCTATATCCAGTGCAACACAGGTATACCCCATAATCTCTTTCTGACCAATCATCAGGTCCCCTTAACATCTCTGACTTGAGAACTTTTGAAGATGCTGTTTCTACTATTGTCACCACCTAGTTCCACCACTCATGTTGCATCCACATGGACAGCCTCCATCCCTGTGTCACAGATCTCTCTTTCCACCCTCCCAAGTTGTCTTGGG
>JAQQSU010000165.1:0-26977 GCA_028627135.1 Pseudochirops cupreus | reverse complement strand
GATCCGTCCAGGCCGCTCAACGCGAGAGCTCTGACCGAGAACAGTCGCTCAGTCCCCCTGCTGCCTGCAGGCCAGGGCGGGAAGCTGCAACGCGGAGGCGGGTGCAAAACCTCTGCCTTTCGCTTTTCTGCTCTGGAGGCCTTCTGGCTGGACTGCTTATCTCCCCCTTTCACAATTCCCATTCACAGGTGCTGCTAATCCGCTCACCTGAAGCTCCTGAGCTCCTCCCGTCCAGCCGCCCCCGGAGCACAGCCGCGGCTTCAGGCCAGGCTGGTTTCGGTTCGCAGTGCTGATATAGTTCCTCATAGCCGAGCTGACTTTCGTGGGAAGTATCTTTGTGTGCGTTTTGGAGTACCAGGATTGGTTTAGAGTCCTATTTTATGGGTATTTTGGGGTGGCTATGTGAGAGCTGCGATGTGTTGCTCCTGCTACGCCGCCATCTTGGCTCAACCCCCGAAACAATAACTTTAGAAAAGTAACAAGACATGAAACAAACTCACATGAGTCGTCTGCCTTCTATTATATTACCAAAAAAAACTTAGCAGAAAGAAACTAAATAATAATTCCATTCAAAATTTCTACAGAATGCATAAGATATCTAGGAATTCACCTTCCAAGACAGGAATTACATGATACCTCTGAAAAATATTCTTTAAAGAAATAACTATGACAGACTTCAGAAAAACCTGGACTTATATGAACTGGTGCCAAGTGAAGTGAGCAGAACCAGGACAACATTGTATACAGTAAAGCTATAGTGTGCAATGACTAACTTTGATAGACTTAGCCCTTCTTAGCAATGCAAGGACCTAAAAAACCCCAAAGGACTTATGATGGAAAATGCCACCCACACCCAGAGAAAGAACTATGAAGTCTGAATGCAGAGTGAAACAAACTGCTTTCTTTTTTTGTTTTGCTTTGTTTTCTTCCTCATGGTTCCTTCCATTCATCATAATTCTTCTATACAACATGACTATGTGAAAATATGTTTAAAAGGAATGTATATGTAGAGCCTATATCAGATTGCATGCTGTCTTGGAAAGGGGGGAGGGAGGAAGGGGGAAAAAATTTAAAACTCCTGGAGGTGAATATTGAAAACTAAAAATAAATAAACATAAAATAATAAAATAAAATAATTTTTTAAAAAACAATACTAAAATAATTGGAGAGATTTTACTTTCTCTTAGTTTCAATGTATGTGTCAATTTTTGTACAAATTATAACCTAAATTAAATGGCAGATTCAGTTCTATAACAATCAAACCACCAAAGGGTTATTTTATAGAACTAGAAAACATAAAAACAAAAATGTTAGTGGTAAAGATAACAAAAAATGAAGTTAAAGAAAGTCAAAAAATCAATTTTTCAAAATGACAGCAGAATGTAATGTAAAAATGGACACAAACAAGCAGAGTAGTGTTGAAAGTAATATGTTATATTTCAAATATCCTTTAAAAACAAATGGATATACAATGGAAATTCATGATTTCATATGCAATCCTTTTTATTCTTTGTATCGCAAAATTTCATGTTTGTAGAGGTTTGCGAGTACATACTAACAAAAGGGAAAGTTACTTTGAAAAATTAAAGGAGGGCCTTATAGCGCCTGTAGGCTCCAGAATGTTGCATTTGTGCAAAGCATACCAGTGATTATACATTTCATAAAAATCCTAAGACTACAATTCCATTAAGTTATTTTTTAAAGAACCATATCAGAATAACATTGTGACTAATTTCATTTTCAGAGAACTGAAGGTAAAACATTGCTCCATCTCAGCAAAGGAGGCACCAACTGAGGCATTTATTGTCAGATATGCCCAATGTATAGGTTTATTATACTCCATTATTGGGAGGGAAGACTGTGAGTAACTACTGGGAAATGAAAATAAAGCATCCATCAAAACTTTTTTTCTTCTATAACTAGACTCAATTTGATACATAAATTCTGGTATGTTTGCTTTAAATAATTAGTTACATTATATTGTTTAGTCCTTTTTGATAGCAAACATCTCATATAAGTATTTGGTGTCAAGTCATAAATATTACAAAATTTCCATTATTTCATACCTTTTTCTTAAATTGCACTACAGAACAATTCACATTCCAAAGTTACTCTCAGCACTTGAAGACAAATTTTTGGAAACTGGTAGGGATTAACTAAAAAGCAGTAAAATAATTATTGGGAACCATTCATACTAAAAATTTATGTACAATATTAGGTGTTCAGTATGTGAGGACCAAAAAACAAAACAAAACAAAAACAATTCCTATCTTCAGTAAGTATATAGAATCTTGTTGAAAGTTGTCTCTCAAATGATCTATTAATTGCCAAATATTAAGGACTTTTCTCAATTCTTATACTCTTTGACCTCTCTGAAGCTTTTGTCACTGTTCATCACCTACCTTTCCCCTTCACACTCTCTTTTCCCTAGTTTTCCATGGCACTACTTAAACCTGTTTCTTCTAACCTGTCTGATTGCTATTATTCATACTCCATTGCTAGATTTTTTTCCCAAGTCATTCCCTATAAAAATGGTAGTCATTAATTCAACTAATGACAGATAAAAAAAAATACAAGTAACAGAAAATAACTGAATGTATAATTAGAGGATAAACTTACCACCTATGAATTATAACAACAGACATATTAATGCTTCTAAGAGTATAAGCCAGTGATTAGTTTTCAGGTGGAGGCTGAAAAATGAATCAAAAGAGTACTGTAAGTACAAACCGAAAAATTTTTTTTAAAGTAACAGTGACAAGATGTACTAGGATAATACACTAACAACAACAGGTTGGGCAAAAAAAATCCAAACATTTAAACACTTGATAAAACTAATGATACAATAGAACTTATTAATTCTGTCATTATACGAAGATTCCAACTAAATATGAAATAGTAGACCCAGATGATTCTGGCAGTTCATTTGGTATTTGATTTACTGATACTGTACATTCCCACAAGTAATTCCCCAAACCTGAAATTCACTCCTTTCTCTTATCTGCCTCCTTCCTACAAGGATCAGTTCAGGTACAACTTTTTATATGAAGCCTTTCCTGATTAAACTAGTTGTCACTGCTCTCCCTCTCCTCATTTTTTGTACTATATTTCATAGAATCACAAAATTTGAGAGTTGGAAGGGACCTCAGTAGCCATCTAGTAAAAGCTAAGTACAAACAGAATTGTTACTATAAAACACCTGACAAAGTTGGCATGCAGCTTCTGCTTGAAGACCTCTAAGGAAATAGAACCTATCACTTCTCAATGCAGTTCATTCAAATTTTGGATAATTGTTAAGAATATTTTTCTCACATCAAGATTAAATTGGTCTCTTTTCATCTTCCATCCATTACTACTGGCTATGTCTTCTAGGCCCAAAAGAAAAAGTCTAATCCCTTTTTTTCATTTATCCCATTTTCAAATATTTTAATATGATTATAATGTCTCCCAATATCTTGCAACCCTGTCTTTTCTTCTCCAGGCTAAATATTCACAGTTCCTTCAACTGATCTTAATATGCCATAGATTCAAGTCCCTTCACCATCAAGAATGACTTTTTTAAAGAAGGGAGGGATATGAACATTATATGAGCTTTACGCTCATTGGTTTTGATTCAAGGAGGGAATAACATGATCAGTTAAGTATAATATTCTATTGTGAAGGGACATGAAATTTATTATAATACAGGGAAAGAAGAGAGGGAGAGGCGCATTGTATGAGATTTATTCTCTTCAGATTCTGTTCAAGGAGGAAATAACATACTTCATTAAGTATAAAAATCTATCATGCCCCACAGGCAGTAAGAGGGGAAAGGAATAAAAAAAGGGGCAAGGGGTTAGAAGGGATGGAAGAAATATTAAGTAAGAAGGGTAGGAAAAGGGAGGGGAGTTGATAGGGAGGGAATACTGAGGGAGGAAGTGGTCAAAAGGAAAACTCTTAAGGAGGGGAAGGGAGAAATAAAAGCATAAACAGGGCGGGGAATGGGATGGAGGGAAAGACACAGATAGTAATCATTACATTGAATGTGAATGGGATGGACTCTTCTATAAAACGGAGGCAGAGAGCAGAATGGATTAAAAACGATAATCCTACAATATGCTGTCTACAAAAACACATTCGAAACAGGGGGATACACATGGAGTAAAGGTAAAACACTGGAGTAGAACATATTATGCTTCAGCTAAAGTAAAAAAAAAAGCAGGCGTAGCAATCACCATCTCAGATAAAGCAAAAACAAAATAGATCTAATTAAAAGAGATAAGGAAGGAAACTATACTGTGCTAAAAGGCACCATTTACAATCAAGCAATATCATTATTAAACATATATACACCAAGTGGTATAATAAACAAGAAGGAAGTTAAGGAGGTGAATAGAATTTTAGAGGAGGTATATATGATAGACCTCTCGAGAAAACTGAATGGGGATAAAAAAGGAATATACCTTCTTCTCAGTGGTGCATGGCACATACACAAAAATAGACCATGTAGTATGGCATAAAAACCTCACAATTCAGTGCAGAAAGGCAGAAATATTAAAAGCATAATTTTCAGACTACAATGAAATAAAAATTATATGTAATAAAGGGCCACTGAAAGATGGACTAAAAACTAATTGGAAAATAAATAATTTAATCCTAAAGAATAAGTGGGTCAAACAAGAAATCATAGAAACAATCAGTGACTTCATTTAACAGAATGACAATAATGAGACAATATACCAAACCTTGTGAGATGCAGTGAAAGCAGTTCTTAGAGGAAGTCTTATGTCTCTGAATGCATACATGAATAAAATAGAGAAAATGGAGATCAATAAATAGGGCATGCAGCTGAGAAATCTAGAAAAAGAACAAATTGTAAACCCCCAAATTACATACTAAATTAGAAACACTGAAAACCAAAGGAGAGATTGAAAACAATTGAAATTAAGAAAACTATTGAGTTAATATATAAAACTAAGAATGGGTTTTATGAAAAAAACAATAAAAATTATAGGCCTTTAGTAAATTTAATTTTAAAAAAAGATGAAGAAAATCAACTTACCAGTATCAAAAATGAAAAGAGTGAATTTACCTCCAATGAAGAGGAAATTAAAACAACAATTAGGAATTGTTTTGCCCAATTGTGTACCCATAAATTTGACAATCAGTGAAATGGATGAATATTTATAAAAATATATGTTGCCCAGATTAACTGAAGAGGAAGTAAAATACTTATATAACCCCATCTCAGAAAAAGAAATTGAATAAGCCATCAATGAACTCTCTAGGAAAAAATTTCCAAGGCCAGATGGATTTATAAGTGAATTCTATCAAGCATTTAAAGAACAATTGATTCCAATTACTTTATAAACTCTTTGGGAAAATTGGAGAAAAAGGAGTCCTACCAAATTCTTTTTATGACACAGATATGGTACTGACACCTAAATTGGAAAGAGACAAAATAGAGAAAGAAAATTCTAGACCAATTTCCCTCATGAATGAAGATGAAAAAAATTTTAAATAAAATATTAGAAAAAGATTACAGCAACTTATCACAAGAATAATACACTTTGATCAGGTAAGATTTATTCCTGGAATGCAAGGATGGTTCAATATGAGGAAAACTATTAGCATAATTGATCATATCAGAAACAAAACTAGTAGAAACCATATGATTATCTCAATAGATGCAGAAAAAGCCTTCGACAAAATACAACACCCACTCCTATTAAAAACACTAGAAAGTACAAGAATAAATGGAGTCTTCCTTAAAATAATAAGTAACATCTATCTAAAATCATCAGCAAGTATTATATGTAATGAGAACAAGCTAGAAGCATTTCCAATAAGATTGAGGGTGAAACAAGGATGTCCACTGTCACCCCTCATATTCAATTTGGTAGTAGAAATGTTCGCTGTAGCAATAAAAAAAGAAAAAGAAATTGAAGGAATTAGATTAGGCAAAGAAGAGACTAAAGTATCACTCTTTGCAGATGACGTGATGATATACTTTGAAAATCCTAGAGAATGAAGTAAAAAATTACTTAAGATGATCAACAAATTTAGCAAAGTTGCAGTATATAAAATAAACACACACAAATCCTCAGCATTACTATATTATTGCAACAAAGCCCAACAGCAAAAAATAGAAAGAACAATTCCATTTAATGTTACTGAAGACATTATAAAATATTTGGAAATCTACCTGCCAAAACAAACTCAGGAACTATATGAATATAATTACAAATCACTTTTCACAAAAATAAAGTCAGATCTAAGTTGGAAAAAGCATCAGTTGCTCATGGCTAGGTCAAGCTAATATAATAAAAATTACAATTTTACCCAAATTAATTTACTATTTAGTGCCATACCAATCAATCTACCAAAAAAAATTACCTTATACAGCTAGAAGAAATAGTAACAAAATTCATTTGGAAGAACAAAAGGTTCAAAATATCAAGTGAATTAATGAAAAGAAATGCTAGGGAAGGTGCCCTAGCCATACCAGATTTTAAACTGTATTATATAGCAGCAGTTATCAAAACTATTTGGCACTGGCTGAGGAACAGATTAGTGGATCAGTGGAATAGATTACATACAAAAGACACAGCAGTCAATGACTATAGTAATCTACCATTTGATAAACACAAAGAATTCAGTTTCCGGGATAAGAACTCATTATTTGACAAAAATTGCTGGGAAAACAAGAAAGTATCTTGAAAGAAACTGGGCACAGACAAATATCTTATACCATATACCAAAATAAACTCTAAATGGGTGCACAATGTAGATATAAAGGTTGTTACTGTAAGCAATCTGGGAGATCAAGAAATAGTTTACCAGTCAGATTTATGGGAAAGGGAAGAATCTATGTCCAAACAAGAGATAGAGAGCATTACAAAATGCAAAATGGATAACTTTTATTACATTAAACTGAAAAGTTCTTGTACAAATAAAGCCAATGTAACCAAGATTAGGAGGAAAGTGGAAAATTGGGAAAGAATTTTTATAACCAGTGTCTCATAAATCAATGCCTCATTTCTAAAATATACAGAGAACTGAGTCAAATCTATAAGAATACAAGTCATTGCTCAAATGAAAAATGGCTAAAGGGTATGAACAGAGTTTTCAGAAAAAGAAATTAAAGATATCTATAAGCATATGAAAAATTATCTAAATCGGTATTGATTAGAGAAATGCAAATCAAAACAACTCTGAGGTACTACATCTCTCCAGTCAGATTGGCCAAGATGACAAAACAGGAAAAGGATAAATGCTGGAGAGGATGTGGGAAATTGGAACACTGATGCATTGTTGGTGGAGTTGTGAACTGATCCTACCATTCTGGAGAGGAAACTGGAGCTATGCCCAAAGGGCTATACAGAAAAAAGTACATACTTTTGACCCAGCAATACCATTTACAGGGCTGTATCCCAAAGAGATCACAGCAGTGGGAAAAGGACCTGTATGTAGAAAATATTTATAGCACCTCTTTTTTTGGTGGCAAAGACCCGGAAATCAAGGGGATGCCCATCAACTGGGAATGGCTAAACAAGTTGTGATATATGAATGGAATGGAATACTAATGTACTATAAGAAATGAGGAACAGACAGACTTCATAATAACTCAGAGAGATGGGGGGAAGAGCCAAGATGGCAGCATAGAAGCAGGAAAACTCCATGATCTCCCCCCATAACTACCTCAAATAGCTACAAATTATGACTCTAAACAAATTTTAGAGCTACAGAACCCACAAAGTGACAGAGAGAAACAAATCAGGTTGGTAGGCCTACAGGAAGTGTCCATTACAAGCGTGCTGGGAGCTGAACCAGCCCTGTGAGCCTGCAGTTTTAGCCCCAGGGTAGTCCTGATCAGCAGTGGCTGGGCCAGACTTTGAGAGAGTGGATCACCAGCACCGTGGCAGTTTCCAGTATTATCAACCCATAAATGCCAAAGGCAAAGTAAAAGGTCAATGTAGAACTCTGTTGGAACAGGGGAAGACAAATCATGGTCTGGCTGCTGTCCCTGGGGCAAGAAGTGGTGGAGGCATGGCAGTCATACAGCTACCTCCATGTGACTACTTCAGAGCTCCTAGCCAGCAGATTGTAGGGGACCAAGCAACCATTCAGAGGGTAGTCACTCTTGCTTTAACCTGCTTGGATCTGGATTGCTGTCTTGCGTAAAGGTCCCAGGGTGTGTGACCTTTGAGCAACCTTTGGGAACTTCAGAGAGGGCATCCAAGTAACAGCTCTGGCAGCTGTGAAAATCCCAGCAATTTGGGACAAACCTCTCCTCTCTATAAGCAGAGTTCTACTATGGCAAAGAGCTCAAAAGTCAAATAATTGAATGGCAACATGAGCAAGCAAAGCAGTCAAATCTTAGATTCCTTTTTTGAGAACAAAAAGGATCAAAGCATGGAACAGGAGAAAGAGAACACAGTCAGAAGTCCTGTACCAAAAGCTTCCAAGAAAAATACGAACTGGTTAGAGGCCATGGAGGAGCTCAAGAAGGATTTTGAAAATCAAGTAAGAAAAGTAGAGGAAAAATTGGGAAGAGAAATAAGAATGAAGCAAGAAAAACATGAAAAGAGACTCAACAACCTGATTGAAGAAAATAACACCTTAAAAAAAGACTAACTCAAATGACAAAAGAGACCCAAAAAGCCAATGACGAGAAAAATGCCTTAAAAAGACAAATTTGTTAGATGAAAAAGAATTTCAAAAGTTCACTGAAGAGAATAAGTCTTTCAGAATTAGAGTGGAGCAAATGGAAGCAAATGACTTTATGAGAAATCAAGATGCTACTAAACAGATCCAAACAAATGAAAAAATAGAAGGCAATGTGAAATATCTCATTGAAAAAAAAACGCTGACCTGGAAAATAGATCCAGGAGAGACATTTTAAAAATAATTGGACTACCTGAAAGCCATGATCAGAAAAAGAACCTAGAAATCATCCTTCAAGAAATTCTCAAGGAAAATTGCCCTGATATTTTCGAACCAGAGGGCAACATAGAACTTGAAAGAATTCACTGATCACCTCTTGAAAAAGATCCCCCCCGAAAAAACTCCTAGGAATGTTATAGCCAGGTTCTAGAGTTCCCAGATCAAGGAGAAAATATTATAAGCTGCCAAGAAGGAACAATTTGAATATTGTAGAAACACAATCAGGATAACACAGGATCTAGCAGTTCCTACATTAAGGGACTGAATATGATATTCCAGAGATCAAAGGAGCCAGGATTAAAACCAAGAATCACCTACCCAGCTAAGCTGAGTATAATGTTCCAGGGGAAAATATGGTCATTAAATGAGGTGGAGGACTTTCAAGCATTCTTGATGAAAAAATCAGAGTTGAATAGAAAATTTGACATTCAAATACAAGAAACATGAGAAGGTAAACAGGGAAAAGAAATCACAAGGAACCTATCAAAGTTGAATTATTTACATGCATACATGTAAAAACAATAATTGTAACTTATGAAACTTTTCTCAGTATGAGGATAGATGAAGGGAATATAAATGTGTATATATACATATATGTATATATATGCATGTATGTGTAAATACTCATACATCTATATAGGAGGGTATATATGCATATGAATACTTATGTGATTGTGTCTATATATGTGTACAGGGATATATAGACAGAGGGCACAGAATCAATTGAATAGGAAGGGATGATATTTTAAAAGGTGAAATTAAGAGGCAGGGAGGAATAGAATGAGAGGAGACAGGGAGAGACCGAATGGGGTTAATCATCTCATATAGAAGAGGCAAAGGATAACTGTTACAATGGAGGGGAAGAACAGGAAGGAAAAAGGGAATGGGTCAACCTTACTCATTGAATTTGGCTTAGGGAAGGAATGACATACACTCTAAATTGGGTTTCTTGCCATACAGGAGAGTAGGGGGGAAGGGGATGAGAGAGGGATGATGGAGGGGAGTTCAGGTTGTGGGGAAAGGTTGTTAGAAGCACACACTTCTGTAAAGGGACGGGGACAAAATGGAGAATAGAAAAAGTGGAGGGTGGGACAGGATGGAGGGAAATATAGCCAGTCTTTCGTAATATGTCCATTGTGGAGATGTTTTGTGTAACTACACATATACAGCCTGTGTCAAATTGCTTGTCTTCTCAGTGGGGGGGGGGGGTGAGTGATTAGGGAGGAAAGGAAAGAATCTGGAATTTAAAATTTGAAAATCAAATGTTTAAAATATATATATATAATTATTATTATTATTAATATTATTTACATGCAACTGGGAATTAAAGTATACAGGCACTGGGGTAGGGAGATCCATCTTGCCCTACTAGAAAGTCAGAGGGGTGATGGGGGAGGATATAGGAGAGTGCAGACTGTGGGAGGGGGTATACAGTGGGGTCACTGTTTTGGAGTGGTGGGTAGGGGAAAGATGGGGAGAAAACTTGTAACTCAAAATCTTGTGGAAATGAAAGATGTAAACTAAAAATAAACAGAAGTTAATTTTTAAAAATAGTAACATTAAAATAATAAACAATATAATAGTTGAATGGTAAAATAATGAAATGATAAAACCGTCAAATTATTGAATATTAAAATAATGAAATAGTAAAAAGAAACCAAAAATAAAATGGAGTGATGGATATGATGAATTAACTGAAGAAGAGAAGAAACATGCCTGGTTTCCTGATGGGACAGCAAAATATCTGGCCCACAAAAGACACTGAAAAGCAGTAGCCTATAACCTGTGTGCTAGGTGGACTTTGGAAAGTACTGGGATAAGTGGAAGTAGTCAATATGTTGAACTTAAGGCATTACATCAAGCTATCAAACCACAACAAGGAGGACAGTGTCATATGTTTACTGATTCATGGGGGACAGCTAATAGACTAGCTACATGGATGCCCATGTGAAAAAATCAAAATTGGGAAATTCATAGCAAACAAATCTAGGACAAAGAATTATGGGAAGATATACAGGACATGTCTTTGGCTACTAATTTGTCAGTTTTCATGTAGATGCTCACATGGCCCTCACCATGCTAGAACATGAGTACAATGCACATGTTGATTGACTAGCAAAGATTGCTGCTCAACATATTATCCCTACCCCAATACCAACTGATGATCTCATGAAAGCAGGATGGGTTCATCAAACAACCAGCCATTTAGGGGTCCAGGCCACACACTGGTGGACACAAGATAGACGTATCAACATCTCTCATTCATTGTGAAAACAAGTAGCCGAGGAATGTCATCTTTGTCAACTGGAAAAGGAACAAACTGTTCCTCAGGTAGTAACTAGGGAGATATCAAGGGGAAAAGTTCCAGGCCAAATTTGGCACATAGACTATACTGGGCCTCTACCTCAAAATAAAGGATACAAAAATTATATGTGCTTGTGCTGACATCTATTCAGGCACACTAGTGGCTTATTCTTATACAAATGGGACCCAGAAAACTCTAGATATCATAAGTCTATATTATGGAACCCCACTGCAGATTCAAAGTGACAATGGGTCACATTTCAAAAGTAATGAAATGAAGAGATATTGTGTATTAAATAATAAAGAATGGATACATCATATTCCATATTATCCACCAGCATCTGGGTTAACTGAAAGAATGAATATATTGTTGAAAGAACAGTTAAGGAAGTTGAGTTATAATAATTTATATCAACATTGGAAAGATAATTTGTTCACTGCATTATGTAATTTGAATAATAGACCATTGGAAGAGAGTACATCTCTAGCCAGAAAAACGACCCTAAAGCTGCAAATTAGAAAACAACAAACACATAAGATCCCAAATATTCAATATTGGACTGTGAGGCAAGATATCCCAGCACTGTATCGAGCAACACCTGGTTAAGCAGGATATGATTTACATGGTTTAGAAAACTTTTGATTGGATAGAAAAGAAATTTTAAAAATCTCTACTGGAATATGTATGAGAATCCCTAAAAATAATTTTGGCCAGATATTACCTAAATCAGGTTTAGCAGTTTGAGGAATGCATGTATTAGATGGAGGAACAGGTTCTAATTATCAAGGAAAAAATATTGTGACATCCTGAAATTTAGGTGAAGAACATAGTTTTGTAAAAAAAAAAAAATGATAGAATAGTTCAAGCACTTATTACTCCTTGTAAAACAATACCCCTTGTGAAAACTGACCTTCCTTCTGAAATAACTATTGGAGGAACTGAAGGGCTTGGTTCTACTGATAGGATAAAACTGGGAGCTAAAGTATGGGAAAGTGAAAGCCAGATGATGTTCCAAAGGCTGCAATAATTATAGCACATGGGAAAGATAATACTGTAACTATTGTTTGTTCAGGAGAAGATGATTACCAAATTGTACCCTTAACTCATATATTCTACTGTGAATGAGATTATGATAGTGAGTTCATGGACTCCAGAAGCACAGTTGACCTTATATTTGTTTCTTTGGGGCTTTTTGTCTGTTAAACTTGTTTGTGACCTTTGTTTCCTGCAGGCTTAGTACCCTCCACCTGCAGATGCCTGTCACTTAAGCCAGAAGTCACCCTTGTCCACGACTGTGATGTGTCACACCTGGACCTGGTGTTGACCGGGCTCTGGATGCCAGCTAAAGAACTGACCTCTCAAATGGGACCTTCTGGATGTGGAGTTGACCAAGTTCCAGATGCCAGCTAAAGAAATGACCTCTCAAATGGGACCTCTTGGGGAAGGGACAGCTCTATGTCTAATTTCATCAGGAAGTAGCTATTGCAGAAGCAACCTTCAACAAGATTTTGAGCCTTATTCATTCGAGGGGGGAATGATAGGGTGCTTGTGCTTAAGCCCCACCCCAAGATATTGTTTTATGTGCTTATTTTCTGTTATTCCTTTTATATTGTTGTCAAGTTCTGTTGACATCAGTTACCCCTAAACTTCCATTAACCTCCATAATAAAATGCATTGTTAATGTATTTTTGCTATGTAAGGGACATGAAAGATCTTGGGGCCAAATGGAATGGTAAATGGTAATGGGAATTTGAAGGTCTTCCCTGCCCCTTAATGAGCCTAAGGGAATTTGAAGCTCTTCCCTGATTTGAAGATCTTCTCTGCTCCCCAATAAGTCAAACGTAATCATGTGGAGCCTGTGGAGGTAGGGGTTTGCTGAAGGGTAGAGCAGAGCCCACAGGAAGCCAGGAGTCAGAGCTAGACTAGATGGTTGGGAGGAGAGCATGCTTCTGAGTGAGACAGATAGACTTGTGAGTAAATATTGGTTTGTGGGAAGACTAAAGTATCCTATGGTTCTCTGTGCCATTATGGCTTATTAATTTCTTTGCTACTATGATGGAATCAGCTCTAATGCCATGCATGAGCAGCTTCCCAAAAGAATGCTACTGTGAACAGCTTTTAAGGTTCTGATTACACAGTATAGTGAACACTCCATTTATTCCATTACAAATCAAGACAAACGTTAACAAACAAATTACAATATAACATTCATAATATTACATCTTATCACAGAAAATCACAATATAGTGTTCACAACAGCTTAACATTAGAATGGCCACACAATTTTCATTATAGTGGCCACAATATTTAGAACAAAGAACAAAAGAATAATCATCTGGTTTCCCTAAGGGGGGAAACCCTTCTTTCTTAATCATTCAGTCATTTCACAATACAATAATCAATCTTCCACTCATGGGCCAATCATAAGTTAACTTAATCAGTCACTTTTCTAACAATCAGTCACTAAGTATCATTAATCACTAAATACAATCATTAGAAAATTACACAAACCCTCCACCCCTTGATGTCTAGTACACTTCAATTTCATCATGCATCTAAGGGGAGGCCTTTTTTTCATCTTGACTCAGGGTGGTCTCTCAGATTCCCTGGATCCCCTTCCATGATCCCAGCTCCTACATGAATCCACCAAACAGTCACCTGGATTCAGAGGCAGACAGCTCCCAGCTCCTTGTCCAGTCCTCCAGGCAGTTCTTGCTACACACTGAAGTTCACAGGGTCCAGCACATCTCAAACCCTTCACAACTTCTGTTGCTGGGAACTCAAGTATCAATCAAGCCACAAACAAATGCTTATCCTGGTCATGCTTCTTCAGTCCTCCAGCAGTTCGGCTGGCCCTAGGACCCAGCAGAAATCTCAGCCTTCCAGGCAGCCCTCTCAGCCTTCCAGGTGGCCTTCACCAGATTCTGGTCTCATAGAAAATTCCATTTCAGTTCTCAGTCCAGCAGCCCAGCTCCTAGATGCTGGCACAATTCTGCTGCCTCCACCAGGAGCTACTAGGAGGAAAATTCTCGATTCTGATTCTCTGTCTCTGGAATTCTTCTTACATACACACACTGGCCTCCTGTCTCAGCCAATTCCCTCCTGCCATGTCAGCAACAGGAGACAGAGTTCACGCCCTCTGTTCACACAGGAGACAAGAGTTCATACCTTCTTTCACACAGGAGACAGGGTTCACACCCTCTGCTTCTTTCACAGAAGTATTTAGCCCTTAGTTACTAAGGACCAAGTACCTGCTAAATTAATTACTGTTACTTTAGCTTACTCATTTTGGGATTCAGTTTTCTGGTGTCTGAATAAATGTTTTGCTTCTGTCTTCTATATGAAGAGTTTGTTATATTTTGTGATTGAGCACCATGCAAGTACATTTACAGTGATTGTGAATGCTGTGAATATTGCATTGGCACTACAATAGATGGTGGGAAAGAGAGGATAGCAGGCAAGCAGACAGCTAGACTTGTGAGTGTTGGTTTGTGGGAAAGCTAAAGGATAGTGTGACTCCCTGCTGTGCTATGGTATATTAACTTCTTTGTTGCTATGATGGATTTGGTTTCCTGGTGTTGGGATTTGACTTTCTGGTGTCTGGATAAATGTTTTTCTTCTGTCTTCTCTATGGATAGTTTGTTATATTTTGCAATTGAGAATGATGCCAGCATATTTAGTCACCATCAGTGAATATTATGTTGATGCTACACCATTCTGGCCCCTTTATGTTTTCCTTCAGAGGACATGCTACACCTACAGAAGGCACAAGGTTCATGGTCAGAGTAACTTTTGGCCCCTCTTCTTGCCTGAGGAGGCATAATAGTAATGGGAATTTGAAGATCTTTCCTGCACCCTAATAGGCCGGATGTAATCACATGGAGCCTGTGGTAGGAGTTTGCTGAAGGGTAGAGCAGAGCTCACAGGAATATGGGAGTCAGAGCAGTTAGAGCTGGAAGGAGGAGAAGATGCATACACATAGACAGCTAGACATGTGTTTGTCCCCTGCTGTAACAAGTAGGTTTGTGAGTGTTTGTGGGAAGTCTAATGCATGATGTGGCTCCCTGCTGTATGATGGCTTATTAACTTCTTTGTTGCTATGATGGATTTGGTTTCCTGGTGTTGGGATTTGGTTCTCTTGTGTCTGAATAAATGTTTTGCTTCTGTCTTCTATATGGAGAGTCTGTTATATTTTGTGATTGAGATCTATACCAGCATATTCACAGTTACCCTTGGCTAGCAAGGAGGTAGTAAGAGAAACTCTTTCCCCTCTATAATTTGTTTATAATATTACCTTTTGTAGTTATGTCATGTTTCTATTTTGAGCTTTCTGTGGTATGTAATGTTTGTTTAGATCTAATTTCTGCTATATTGTTTTACTTTTCTTAACAGCTTTGGTAAAATTGGGAGCTCTTATCTAAGTAGATGACATCTTTGAGATTTATCAAGTACTATGTTATCATGTTTGATTGTATTTAAGATATAACTACAAAATCTATACCATTGATCAATTTTTTTTTCAACCGATAATAGTGCTAATGGGTATTGCTTTGTAGTACCATTTGAGCATTTGTACTTCTGGGCACAATCCCAACATTTGGTAGGGGTTTTTTTTGCCATCATTTCCCTTCATAATTCTGGACCTCTTCCTCCATATGTATTTTGTAATTTTTTGCTAGCTTTATAAAATAATCATTTAACAATTTGGTAGCTATAGCCCTCAATAAATTACATTAGGTGGCACTGTCATTTTTATTGTATTAGCAAAGGGCTACCATAAGTAATGAATGTTTCTCCAATATGGTAAAATTTGAGAGCTGTGACATCATAGGCCATCTAGTACACACACAAAAATCCCCACTATAAGATACCCAGCAAGTGATCTGCAAGCCTCCATCTGAAGGTTTCCAAGGAGGGAGAACCTACTTCAAGTCAAATAGCATTTATTTAGTGTTTACTACGTGTCAGGCATTGAGCCAAGTCTGGAAATATAAATACTAGCAAAAAGACAACCCTTATCTCCAAAGCACTTGCATTGTAACTGGGAAAGACAACATATAAAAAGAAGATGGAAAGTATTGGGGGGATGAGGAATAAGGGAAAGGTACACATATAAGGGCATGGTGGTAAAGTGTGGAGTGTCCAAAGCAGAACTTCTGGAGCCCTTCTTCAAAAATGTAGAAACTCAACAATGGCAAAGGAGGGTTGCAAAGGCAAAGGGATATCTCAGAATGCTAAGGACATAGAAGACAAGGAAACTTCCAGGATACAAAAGCAACAGGAATATGATGGTAAAATCTGGAGAGATGGAAATAAAGAGAGGAGAAGAATTCACCACCTCAAGATAGGCCTACCATTCCACCTTTTGATAGCTCTAATTACTAAGAAGCTCTCCTGATATCAAACTTAATATGACCTCTTAAAATTTCTACACATTGCTTCTGGTTCTCTTCTCTCAGATTAAGTAGAAGAAATCTAATTCCTCTTCCAAACAGCCATTTAAATGCTGAAAGACAGCTATCATGTTCCCTGAATCTTCTCTTTTCCAGGTTAAAACTACTTTGTTGATTCAAGTGATCCTCTACACTGCAATTAATTTTCACTCTTCTGGATACTGTCTGGCTTATTAATATCCATCTGAAACTGATGCTAAAAGATGAACAAATTATTACAGATGAGAATCAAGGAGAATAGAGTTCAGTGGCACTCTCATCTCCCTAGTCCAAGAAGCTATACCACTCTAACAGGAGACCAAGATCACATTAGTTCTTTCAGCTACCAAATAATACAGCTGACTCAAACTGAGCTGTGCTCCACTAAAATATCTTTAGAATGACTGCTAAGCATGCTTTTTATTGTATCCAAATACAAAACTTTATATTTAACAATATTGAATTTTTTCTCAAAATTTTATTTTAGACTGAAACATCAGAACACAAATAGAGAATAGAAAAAAGAAACAAAAATATATAAAATTAAATATTGGAACTTAAATACAAAGTTAGAAAGAAAAAAAAGCATGCCATCTGCATAGCAGAGCATAAGAAAGGATTCAAAATATGTAGCAATAAATTTTCATTTTAAGAAAGCCTGTATGATAAATAATACTTGTGTTGAGAATTATCCATCTTTTATTTTCTCCCTCGTGAGTTTTCTTTTGTTTTCTGCTGTGCACTTTTTTACTTTGTTCTTTTTTCCCACCCACCCACCCCCGAAGGCCACAATAAAATTTAGATATGTTTCTCTATAGCTATGAATATATACATAGCCTCCTTCTGGCTACAATAAGTAGATATATACATGTACAAGTACATATATACATACATATATAGACAAATACTTTCCCAAACCTACACATGATCTTTGTTTTTATGTATGTGCATATCTCTTGTTTCCTATCCCTCCTCTTTCCTCTACTTTACTTTACCCACCACCTTGCCCTCCTATGACTTGTCTATCACCCTCCAAGGATACCTCCCCATCCTCCCATAAATCTAAACACCCTTCTATAACTCTATTCACCTATTCCTTCACCCTCCCCTTTAAAAATCCCCCCCTTGACCTCTCCCCCTTCCCTATGTCCCTACAATTTTATTTCTTCTTAATTTAGAAGACTTTTATACTCTTTTAAATATATATATGTATATATGTATGTGTATGTATGTATGTATGTATATATATATTGTTCCCTCTTAAACCCATTCCTGATGAAAGTAAGTTACCAGAACTACTAAGCCTCCTCCCACATCTAATGCCTTTGTATCATTTGTTCTTGAACCTCAGTTGTATAAAATATTTAATCTTTTAAGCTTTTCCTAGATGGTTTTATTTTTTAAATTTATATCATACTCAGGTTACCCCAATCTTTCTTATGAGCTACCCAATTATTAATAAGAACCTTAGACATAGATTTTACATATAAACAGTAAACAATCTGTCTTTATGAATCACTTATAATCAGTCTTTGTTATGTACCTTGTTCTCATATTAACTCTCACGTGTCAAATCATCTATTAAGTTCAAAAATTTTCTTTAACAAAGTCTTGAAAGTCTGTGAGTTTATCAAATGTCCACTTTTTTCATTCAGGATAATACTTAATTTTGCAAAGTATATTTTTGGCAGAAGTTCCAATCCTTTTGCTCTTCAATATGTTGTGTTCCAAGACCTGTGGTCCTTTAAAGTGTCTGCTGCTAGGTCTTGTGTAATTCTAATTGTGGCACCATCATATTTAAATTGTTTTAATCTTGATTCTTTTAATATTTTTTCCTTGAGCTGGAGGTTTTGGATTTTGATTATGATATTCCTATGAGTTTTCCTCATAGGATCTCTTTTAAGTGGTGATCAGTGGATTTTTTTTTCTATTTCTACTCCCCCTCGCCCATGTTCTAATGCTTCAGAACAATTTCCTTTAACTATTTCTTATATTATTGCATCAAGATTCTTTTTTTAGAGTGGCTAGGTGGTGCAGTGAATACAGCACTGGCCCTGGAGTTGGGAGAACCTGAGTTCAAATCCAGCCTCAGACATTAACACTCACTAGCCATGTGACCTTGGGCAAGTCATTTAACACCAATTGCCTTCCCCCCAAAAAAAGATTCTCTTTTTGATCATAACTTTCAGTTAGTCCAATTATTTTTATATTTTCTCTTCTTGATCTATTCTCCCAATCTACTGTTTTTCTGATAAAATCCATTACTTTCTCTTCTACTTTTTTTTCATCATTCATATTTTGTTTAATCTTTCTTGATCTCTTATAAGTTCACTGACTTCACTTTGCCCAATTCTAATTTTCAATTTGCTTCCTTAAGAAGCTGAATATCCTTTTCCAGTTGGTTGACTTTTCTTTTATACCCTTCTTGTTTTTCTTGGATTATTCTTTTCTTTTTTAGTTTTTCCTCCATCTCTGTCATTTGATTTTTAAAGCCTTTTTAAAGATCTTCTATGAATTCTTTTGGGGCAGGTGACCATTTGACATTACTCTTTAAGGGATTCTTCAATATCCTCCTCTGAAGATGAAGCCTGGTCATCTCTATTGCTATAATAGATTTCTATCATTGGATTCTTTGTCCTTTGCCTGCACATTTTCTGTGGAGATAGCTTAATTATTTGTAGTCACCTCTAGCCCTGGGGTATGGGAAATGGTGCCTCTTGTCCCAGATCTTCCATTCTTCTCTCTATCCTGAAATCAAAGCTAAACCTCCAACTTCCAGTAAATGCCTACAGTCAGGGGCTTTCTGCTCCACTGCTTTTGCTGTGCTGGTTCCTTCTCACCCCCTGTAATGGCAAGCAAACAAGTACTTAGCACCTTGTTTCAGTTGAACCTTTCCCAGGCTTATATGAAGCCTTTTTTAAGAAACAAAACTTGTGAAACCCACAGTGGGAGGGACTTACTAAAGACAGGAATAGGAAGGACATAAGAGGTGGGTGGAACAAAGAGGAGCTACTGACCATATAAAAACAGAAGCAGAAGCTGGGAGAGAGCAGAACTGAGAAGGAAACACTTGTGGTGGCTGGCTCTCTGTTTGTCTGTTCTGTCTCTGTTGATTTGTGTTTGTAATACTTTATCCAGAAGGCCTGGGACCTTATTGGAAGCCCTGAAAGAGGATTTTCTTGTTGTCTGTTTATAGAAGTCCTGGAGGAGAGTTTCAGAGGTCTTGGGACTATAATGACAATTTGTGTTGAGTTCTCAGACCTTGTTTTTGGGTCTGTGTTGAATTATCAGACCTTATTTGTGGGTCTGGGTTGACTTTACAGGCAGATAATGAATTGATTATGGTCCTGGCAATGTTTGTGAATGCTGTTTTGGCTCTGTTAAGCTTTATCTTCCCAGAAACAGAAACTGTGAAGGACTTGAAGTGGACTGGGCACTGTGAGCTTCAATATGGAATGTGAGCTGGACAAGGAGCTGTATGAGGAGCTGAGAGCTGCTTGCCTGTGAATGCAGGTGACAGTAGGGTAGATTTAGGCAGGAGCTACACCCATGGAAGAGGAACCATGGAATCTGGGAGCTAGCCTCAAGCCATGATGAAAAGACCTCTCCATGAATACTTAGTGAGAACTGAGAAGATAATGATTTACTATGGCCTAGGGGTGGGAGAACTTTGTACTTTGTACCTTGTATACCTTAAGGATGATTAATTTAAGGATGATTGGAAACTAATGACTGGAAACTAATCTCCAGTCAAGAAGAAAGAAGACTTTTGACTCATTTAAAACAATGTAATAAGTTATTACATTATATCATTGTGAATGCTGTACTTTGGTTTCTGTGAATGTTTTGCCTTAGTTTATTGCTGAATAAATAGAGAGCTCACTATACTATGTGATAAGAACCTTAAAGCTATTCACAGCAGCAGTCCTCTGGAGAGCTCAAACGCCCAAGTCTCCTCACTATCCCAGGGGTAAAAGTTCCAGTGGCTGGGTCCCTCTCAAACCAACTAACCCCAGGACTTGCCGCTTGTTTGAGAGCCTTGTGACTTGCTGTTAAAATGGAACCTAGCCTGAAGATATTTACTCTTCACAGGGACCAAACCTAGTCCTGGGATTCTTCAAATCTTCTCAAATTGTCCCAGAAGGACCATGGTTATGCCCCTGTTCTTATTTATCTCCATCCACACTTCGTTTCCCTAAGGTGATATTTTAACTGTTTTGAGGGGGAAAATCTTGAGAGCTTGGAATTTTCTGACCTACTCTGCCATCTTCCCAGAATCCTCCCCCAGAAGACTAATTTTTTTCTAATTCTTCTCAAAGAATAGAAAATGGCAATCTTTTCATTTCAATTGTAAGCCCAGAAGGGAGGTTTTTTTCAAGTAAGGAAGGGCCTCCTCTATATTAGTAAAGATATAGTGTATTATGGGATAGAGGTCTAATCTGTGCCCTTATCTGCAAACCTCATGACCTTTTCAACAATATTGAATTTAATCTAGTTAGAGAGGAACCTGTGGCCTAGAGACTATGAGGCCATACGTTCCCCAACCTTGTTTTAGTCTGTTAAGATCCTTTGGGATCCTGATTTTGTTACACACTGTTATTTATCATTACCACCTTAACGGCATCTGTAAATTTAATGAGTATGCCATCTAAGACTTTATCTAAATCACTGACAAAAACTATACAGTACAAAGCCAAGCATAGATTCCTGGAGTCACTCCACCATTAGACATCCTATCACACTGACAGTTCTTAATTCATCTGATTGTATTGTAATCTATATCATATCTTCCCATCTTCTTAACAAAATGAGAATATATTTGATAAAAAGCTTTACTAAAGTCTAAGAAAACTATATCTACATGATTCCCATCACCTTAGTAATTGTGTTTAAAAAAATTCAGAATGAGGGCATGAAATGAATTAACTGTTCTTAAAAAAATGCTGATTCCTTGTTATTGATGTTTTTGCCTATCTCAGTGTTTTCTGATCACTTCTTTAGCCAAATATGAATGGAATTTTTCTATCTCTCCACAGTTAGTTTTGTTGGAAGAAAGGCTTATGCTTTTTTCAATTTACTTTTATATCCTGCTACTTTTTCAAGTTATCAGTTCCTCCAACTAATTTTTAAGTTGAATTTCAAGGTTTCTCTGGGTGAATAATTAATTATATGATCTGAGAAAAATTAATTTGAATTTAAGTTCAAATTCCACCTCAGACACTTAAGGCTTACTAGCTGTGTGACCTTGGGCAAGTCACTTAACCCCAATTGCCTTGCCCTTCCCACTCCAAAAAGGGGGGGAAAAAGAAAATGGTATTTTCAGAAATCACTGAAACAACAGTAATGTAATAGTAATGAAATCTGGAGATTCCTTTCTATTGCCAAGCTAATAGATCCTTAGCACTTAGTCTCAAATTAAGCCTCTGTAAAGAAACAAGATATGAACCTATGTTGCTGACATAATAGGAAGGGGCTGAACAGGGAGGAGCTAATACCATATATAAGGAAAAGCCCCAGCTGGGACAGTCAGAATTTCTTGGGACAAGCATCATGGAGATAGAGCAGCTGCTACCAGGGAGAGAGAGAGAGAGAGAGAGAGAGAGAGAGAGAGAGAGAGAGAGATCTTCTTGGAGTAAGCCACATGGAGGCTGGAGAAAGTGATTTTGATTTTGAGAATGGAGCTTCTGCTAAGACTTTTCTTCTAGGAAATTCTGCTGAGACTTTTCTTCTGGGAACTTCTGCTAAGAGCTTCCAAGAACCAGGCTGAGGAGCTACTGACTTCTTTTGGGAGCTGCCAAAGACTTCCAGGAGCCAACTGGACCTGCCAAAGATTGAGGAAGCATGACTGTGGTGCTGGTACTTTGTACAAATGTTGTTGTGGCTTTGTTAAGGTATATGGATGCTATTGTGGCTATGTTAAGCCTTGTCTTCCCAGGAACACAGACTGTGAAGGATTGGGCATGGACTGGATGCTGTGAACTTCAATGTGGAGCAGGAACTGCGTGGAGAGCACAGGGAACTGGGAGCCGTCTGCCTTTGAACTCCAGTGGCAGTTGGTTAGATTTGGGCAGTAGCTGGGACCATGGAAGAGGAACCATGGAAGCTGAAAGCCTGCCTTGAGTCAAGATAAAAAGACCTCTCCATGGGTACTAAGTCATGACTGATGAAACTGTAACTTACTTGTGACCTAGGGATGGATGGCCTTTGTAGTCTCCACTATCCCTTAAGAGGGTACTGAGTAGTGAGTGATGAAACTGTAATTTAATTGCACGTGGAGGACTTTGACTTTTGTACTTTGTGATTTTGATTGTAAATGGATATATTTTTCCAAAATATTTTCTTCTTATTGTAAAACAGTATGATTTTGGTTTTGTTATTAATATGTTTGTAATTTTCTTAATGTCAAACCAAACATGAATCCCTGGTGTAAATCCAATTTGTTCTATAACTTTTTTGATGTGTTGCTATAGCCCCTTTACTAATATTTTATTCAATATTTTTTCATTGCTATCTCTATGATAAGTGTCCTTTAGTCATTTTTCTCTGTTTTCTTTCTTCCCAGTTTGAATATCAAGATCACATTTGTCTCATAAGATTTTGTAGAATTTCTGCATTATGTAACTTTGCAAACATTTTATGCAACATTGGAGTTAATTAACCTTTGCACATTTCATAGAAATTGCTGGTAAATTTATCTGGACTTTTTTCTTGTTTTGTTGAGTAGTTCCTTTATGGCATGTTCCTTTTCTTTTTCTGAGGTTGTTATTTAAATTTTCTACACCTTCTTCTGTTAATCTGGGTATTTTATATTTTTATAGATGTTCATCCATTTCATTTTTATTTGGATGTTTTATTCTTCTAACTTTCTCTCTCAAGATTTATTTCATTTTTTATGCCTTGCTTCATTTCTTCCAACTATTCTTGTATTCCTTGTGACAGTCACTCTTTTTCAGAAGCTTTACTTGTACTCATTGTGGAATTACTTTCTCCTTCTAGATTTAACTCAATGTTTTCTAAAGTCACCATAGTTCTTTATTTTATTTGAAATTTTGTTCTTTTTACCCTATCCCTAGTCTCAGTTCTTGAATTAGAATGTTGTGTCAAGGAAAGGTTCTACCCCCTGATGACTCTCTTGGATTAGGTAGTCAGGCCCTGTCTGGTCCTTTTCCCCAGTATAGTCTGAATACCACTTTCACTGCCTTGTTATGGTTCCAAATAGAGTAAATGATTTCTTTCTGAACTCTTCTGTTCCTAACTCGAGATAAGGAGGCTTTGTTCTCTGTAATCTCTACCTTCTGTATCTCTTGATGGGTCTTTACACATGTTGGCCTCAAACCATCTCTGTCTCTCTTACAATACCAATCAGGAGTTGGTTTGACCCTACTGAATGCCTTATAGTCCCCAACCATATCCTAAAGATCATAATGGCTTCAGGACTCCTCATTGACCCAGGGTACCTCTACCTCATCTCACTCTCCTTGATCCACTGATGTAGTCACCAAAAGTTGGAGCTCATTTAATTTCAGACCTCCTGGAGCCATCACAGGGTTGATCTGAGTGCTATGATTTGCTATTTCTACTAGTAGGTTACAAAACAGGTGCAGACTTTGGTCCCCATTGAAGCTCTGACAGGACATAGGAAATTGGTTGGGTTTCAGGTCTCAAGGGCTCCAGGGTGTGCATGCACCAACCCAGACAGAGCTGTCTTTGTCCTACTTGGATAGTCAACTTCTAAGAGCTGACTTTTACCCCCACTGAAGTGCAGAATGGTAAGGGACAAGATCTCACTAGCTTCAACTCTCCCGAAGAAGCCCCGGGTCATAGCACCACAGACTTCTGGCCATATTTTCCTAAGTCTTGGGTTATATAGAGAAATTTATGGGTGTTTCTCTTTTTCTTCATTGATCATTGTTTCAAGTGAGGTTCCTGGTTAGGGAATTTAGGAGGAAAGCTGAATTTGGCTATCACTTTTTACATAACCACCTCTTTCAAAACTTTTAAATGTGTTTCTTATATGGAGCAAATTTTAGAGTTTTCATTTCTTATTCTTTACCTTTTTTTCTTTCTGTTGTGCAATTAAATTCATTTATATTCAGTTATAATTGCCATACTTTCTTCCACTAATTACTTACATTTAGAAGTAAATGTATAAATGTACATATATGAAGGTATCTGTGTGTACATATATATATATATGTATATTTATATATACATATATATATATATATCCTAAAATCAGTACTTCTACTTGTTCTGCTTACATTATCCTCAACCCTTGAACTCCACCCACAACTCATATGTTATACTTTTTAAAATTAAAAAGCATTTATTTCTCTCCACCCTACCTCTTCTTCCATTGAAAGAGAAAGTAAAACCCCTTGTAATAAATATATAGAGTCAAGCAAAACAAATTTCCACGTTCAATATATCTGAAAATGTGTGTTTCATTCTGCATATTTAGTTCAGGGATGTCACATTCTTCATCATCAGGCTTTTGCAATAATAGTTAGCAGTTTCACTGATAGTTCTTAAATCTTCCAAAGTAGTACATTTTTACAATGCTGTTATTATAGTATAAATTATTCTCTTGGTTTTGCTAATTTCAATCTGCATCATTTCATCCAAACTTTTTTTTCTATTTCTTATGGTGAAATATTTATTACATTCATATACCATAATTTCTCTAACCAGTCTTTGATTGATGCTCCCTGCTTATTTTCTGGTTCTTTACCACCATAAAAGGAATCATTACAAATATTTTTAGTACCTTTTCTCCTTTCTTTGATCTCTCCAGAGGACAGTCATAGCAGAGGTATAACTTTTGGGGGTGAGGAGTAGAAGGGGGAGGCACATCATTCTCAATTGCTTTCCAGAATATCTGAACTAATTCACAGTACATTAATGTCATTTCCTCCACAGCTGATCCAACAATTGTCATTTTCATTTTTTGCCAGGTTCACCAATCTGATATGAGTGTGAGGTGGGACTTCAAAATTGTTTTAACTTGCATTCCACTAATTACTAGTGATTTGGAGTGCTTTTCACATGACTATTGATAATTTAAACTTTTTTTCCCCTTGAGAATTGCTTGTTCTTTTCCTTTCACTATTATCAATTAGGGAGTGACTTTGATAGCATTTTTTAGCAAATCCATCTGGTCAAGAGATTTTCCTTTGGAAGTTCATATATGGCTTATTTCTTTTTCTAAGATTGGTTCATTTACATTGTCTTTTGATTGTTAACCCAGACAAGGAATTATCTATCTTTCCACTTAAATTGCTGGTTTTATAGGGACATAATTAGACAAAATAGTATTTAGTAATTTCTTTTTTCCCCCATTTGTTATAAATTTTCCTTTTTCATTTTTGATATTGACAATTTGGCTTTCCTTTTTTTTTCAATTAAATTAGCTAATGACTTACCTATTTTATTGGTTTTAACAGCTCCTGGATTAATACAATGAATGATTTGAGGAGTTGACTTTTTTTAAATTGTGTTAAATTCTTCTTTGAAGTCCAGAATTTCTGTTTTAGAATGTAGTTTTTTTTTCATTTTGTTATTTTCTAGTGTTTTAAAGGGAATGTCCAATTCATCTATCTCTCCTCTCTGTAAAGCCAAGCATGAGCAGCTTTCCAGAGGACTGCTGGTATGAACAGCTTTAAGGTTCTGATCACATAGTATAGAGAACTCTCTATTTATTTACAGAAACCAAAGTACAGCATTCACAGTGTTATGACACAACAACTTATCAATAAGTGGCCACATAGTTTTCACCAAAGTGGCCACATAGTTTTAAACAAAAGATATCATTCAGTAAGTCCTTAACTCAATCATCCTTAAGGAGCAAGCAAGTTTTCCACCCCTAGATCACATTCTTTTAATCTCTCAGTCAAAAAGTCTTCTTTCTTCTTGATTGGAGATTAGTTTCTGATCATCCTTAACTCAATCATCCTTAAGAGGTACAAGGTACAGAGTACAAAGTTCTCCTGCCCCTAGATCACAGTAAATCATGATGTTCTCAGTTAGCACTAACTACCCAAGGAGAGGTCTTTTCATCTTGACTCAAGGTAGGCTCTCAAATTCCATAGTTCCTCTTCCATGGGTCCAGGTCCTGCCTAAATCTACCCAATCATCACCTGGATTCAAGGTAAATAACTCTCAGCTCCTCCTCTAGCTCCTCATCCAGCTCTTCATCCAGCTCCTCCTTGAGTTCCTCATCCAGTTCCATATCGAAGCTTACAGTGTCCAGTCAACCTCAAGTCTTCACAGTTTCTGCTCCTGGGAAGACAAAGCTCAACAGAGTGAAAACAATAAT
>JAQQSU010016499.1:0-10922 GCA_028627135.1 Pseudochirops cupreus | reverse complement strand
TTTTATGGGTATTTTGGGGTGGCTATGTGAGAGCTGCGATATGTTGCTGCTTCTACGCCGCCATCTTGGCTCCGCCCCCCTCTCATACTCTTTTGATCTTTGTGTGCTTCCTTTGGAATATGCTCTATCCTTAGCCTTCCTCTTTAGAACTAGGTGCTCCCTCTCTCATTTCATTCAATGCCCCAATCTAGAACGAAGAGTAGATATAGTCCTTGTCCCCCACTCCTCTGCTGTTTCTCTCGGCAGCCTCTCCATCCAGCAGTTCACTCCATCTACAGTTCAGATCAATATTGTAGCCATTTACCAGCTTCCATGTTGTTCTCCATTCTTTTTCAAGGAGTTCAAGCCTTGACTTCCAGTGTTTCTCTCCACATCAATGTTTTCTCTCATATTTGAAACAATACATATCATATTTGACATTTCAGTATGTGCATATCCTCAGATGTCTTGACCTTCCATTCCATTAATCTCTTCCACTCCCATAACCTGTGTCTTCACTCCACCTTAGCCATATACATAGAGGATCAAATTAATATCTTTTATCTCACCATTATCTATTAAGTTCATGTTCATGTTCATGATCTTGAACCCTGAAATTTCTCTTCTTTGACCATAACTACCTATGCTTCCATTGTTCCCTCTGCCTCATTCATAGGAATATAGGATCATAGATCTAGGGTGGGAAGGGACCCCAGAGGGCTTATAGGCCAACTGTCCTTTTATAGGTGAGGAAAAAGAGACCCAGAAAGTTTAAAACCTGACTAAGTTCACACACATGATATTTATATACTGTATTAAGGTTTGCAAAGTACTTAGCATAGATGATCTTATCTGAGGTACTTAACAGGCAAGTGTTCTAGGTTTCATGGTCCTGTTTTATAGATAAAAAAGAGGCAGGATAGTATAAGAAAGAGAAAGAGAGAGCTGACTGGGAAGCCAGGGACATCTGGGTTCAAGTCACAACTTGACACATATTGGCTGGGCAATCACTTGACATCTCAGTGTTCTGGGCAAATCTCTAAGATTATACATGGCAGAGAAAGTGCCAGTCTACCTTGGACAAAGGAGTTTCCATATCCAGGAGTTTCCTGTACCAGTGAAATCACAGGTCCAATCTCTATCCCTACCTTTCCAGATGAAAAGATTGAGACTCAGAGGGGTTAAGTGACCATGGCCACACAGATAAAAAGGGCAAGATCTGAACCCAGGTCATTCCTGAATCCATGCCTGCACCTTTCTATTACATCAAAATGGTTCTTACAGCCTCCATTCTCAATTCTCCCAGTCTTTCATTCTGTCACTGGCCTCACTTTGCTCATTTTCTAGTCTTGACCCAATTATTGACCAGTTTAACTGTGTAGAGCAGCGGTTCTCAACCTGTGGGATGTGACCCCTTTGGGGGTTGAATGACCCTTTCACAGGGGTCACAGGGGTCACCTAAGACCATTGGAAAACACATATTTCCGATGGTCTTAGGAACCAAGACACCACTCCTCTATCCGTCTCCAGGCGGGTCTGCCCACATGCAGATATGCCCACATACGAGTATTAAAGGGTCGCAGCCTTAGGAAGGTTGAGAACCACTGGTATAGAGTCTTCTACCCTTGAATTCTGGCTTCCCTTGTCTTACTAATTCTCACATCTTGTCAGTTCCCAACCCTGAGTTACCACCATCATCCATTTCTATTTACTTACTGCTCTTAGCTTAGATGTTCAACCTGGTCCTCTTTGTTATACGGGAATCCTTTCATAGGATCATAGAATAATTAGGTCTTAGATTAGATTAGAATAGTTAGATCTGGAAGGAGCTTTTGAGGCTATTGAATCCAGCCCCCTCATTTTGCAGATGAGGAGAGTTAGGTCCACAGAGGTTAAGTGACTTCTCCACTGGTCACCTATCTAGTAATTGTTGGATAGGATTCAAACTTAGGTCTTCCCAGACATCTACCCATGTTGCCTCTCTCACTGTTCCCCAGCTGACTCTCTATTATATACAGGGATGTGCTGGAAACTATCTTAAACAGGTTCAAGAGAGCCAATTATGAATTTTAACATTTATACTTTGAAAATCAGCAAATGGTATGGTAAATCAAGGCTTGACTGATTGTTTTGCTGATTATATAGACTTAAAGAAATGATGGAGGAAATGTTTGTGCTGCTCAAATTTAAATGTTTAAAAGTGTCATAAGCATATGTCTGCCCCCCCCCCCTGCCCCAGAGAACTGATTGATAAATATTTTACCAGCATAACCCTGATCACATACCACATAATGGTAGTTCCTACTTCTCTACTCAATATCTTTTCTTTCTACCATATTCTCTCGCCCTTCTCTTAGCAGAGGGCTTTGTCTCTTTACTGAGAAAATCTGCCTTTATTTTATTCTTATCCTCTACTTAGGACCTACCTAAGTTCATATAGATGATATTTATACGGTATATTAAGATTTGCAAAGTGCTTAACATAGATGATCTTATCTGAGGTACTAATAAGCATATTGTCCCTAAACTTGATTTTTCTACCTATATCTCCATGTCTTTGCGTGTCCCTCTTCAAAACTCCACTCAGGCTGAAATCTCCTTTGAGAAGCCTTTTTTTTTTCTTTCTCTCTCCCCATATAACTCTCATTTACTTGCCTATTTATTTTGTATCTTCCCAATAGAGGGTAAGCTCCTTGAGGACAGAAACTGTTTTTTATTTTTGTTTATATCACGAGCACTTAGCACAGCGCCTTTTCTGGCTAAGACAATTTCTAGGTCCTTAATAACTGTGTGCTGAATTGAATAACTGTGTGTAATGTAACTATTGCTCTTGTTATCTGGTTGTTTTTGCTCATGTCCAACTCTGTGTGACTCTATTTGGGGTTCTCTTGGCAGAGATCCTGGGGTGGTTTGCCATTTCCTTCTCCAGCTCATTTTACAGATGAGGAAACTGAGGCAAACAGAGTTAAATGTCTTACTCAGAGTCACACAGCTGATGTCTGAGGCCGAATCTTAACTCAGGTCTAAAATCACAAAGCCATGTCAAATCCATTCTTGCTCTGACTCCTTTGCTCTTCATCTGACACGTTCTCCCTCCACTCCTCTTTGCCTGCCCTATGGATCTTTCAGCTTGGGTCCAACAGCAAAGAGGACCATACAACGTTTAGCACTGTTGTTCAGTGATGTTCAGTCAGATCTTACATGTTGGAGTGAAAACCACATCCCTTGTTTGCTGCTTTCCATTAGAAGAAAAGAGCCTTTGCTGTAACACATGTTATTTCACAAAACAAATACCTACCTTAGAGCGGAAAGGCACAATAAAATATGTGCACTTGTAAAAACAGCCCATGTATATATGCCCTGATGGATTATTTCTATGTGTAGTCTATCAAATTGCATGTCATAGTCTAAACCAGGGGTGGAGAACCTGTGGCCTCGAAGACACACGTGGCCTTCTAGGTCCTCAGGTACAGTCTTTTGAGAGAGTCCAAATTTCACAGAACAAATCATTTTATTAAGAGGATTTGTTCTGTGAAGTTTGGATTCAGTCAAAGGGCTGCACTTGAGGACCTAGAGGTCCACATATGGCCTTGAGGCCACAGGTTCCCCACCCCTGGACACTGGACAATAGGAGATCTTCATTGACTTGATTTTTCCTGTGTGGAAAGATGTTAGAAAGCTAAATGATACAGTGGTTAGAGCATCAGGCTTGCAATCAGGCAGACTTGAGTTGGAATCTGGTCTCAGACACTTATTAGTTATGTGACCTTGAATAAGTCACTTGATTCTGTTTGCCTCAGGTTCCTCTTTTGTAAAAATGATCTGGAGAAGGAAATGACAAACCACTCCAGTATATTTGCCAAGAAAACCCCAAATGGGGTCACAAAGAGTTGAACATGATTGAAATGACTAAACAGCAAGCAATAGGCCAGGCTCTTTTGAGTGATTATGGATCTTGCTTAGGAGTCTCTGCAAAGTTGATCATATCAATACCATGTCTTCATTGTTAAAGTCTTCATAGACTTCAACTATCAATAGGGAAATCCTCTTTTATTTGGACTGTAGCTAGACAGCCTACAAAATAGTGGCAAACACATTTGGCAAACAAATGACTTCCTATTTTATGCTTTATGTAATATTTATAACCAAGAGTGTGGCCAAGTTTTTTGCCTTGTTTCATACTTCAGGGAATCTGGTGGGATTTTAACAGGTGCTTGAGTGACATTTTATTAGAGAAGAGCTTTTTAGAAGGAATTTTGACTTTGTCAATTGAAAATTTTTTTTTTTAACTGATTGAAGTACAGTGAGATCTTGAATTCTCTGAACCTTTCAATCAGTTGTGTGATAATAAAGTTGTGGTCTGCTGCACATTATTATTTGTGAATGTCTGCCTATGTCCTTCTCATGCTTTTATCAATATGCCCTCAATACATATATAGATTATTCTCGTAGTGATTTTGTAGAGACAGTGAAGTGACTATATGTATCTATATTTATTAGTATTTCCTAGAGTAGGGCACCTTTTTTGATAATAACGAAGCCCATGGTTTATTTCAAACATTAACTATCCTTTCCTCTTTCAGATCTCTTAAGAATGCCCTCAAAATTATGTCCCCTACAAGATGAATATCTTTCAATATTTGCTATATTTCAGCTTCCCTTCTGAACAGTTTTGTTTTCATTAGTGCTATTTCTACTTTTCCATACATCACACAGTGAACATAATGTTCAAGTATAATTGTGATGAATCTATCATCCCTGCCGGAAAAAAAAGTGTTTATTAAAAAATTCTTGACTGTTTTTTTTTCTATTTTTCTTCTGTTGGTTGTCTTCATTTCATTTTATTCTTTTTTGATAAGATTTAATTAAATTTAAAGAATGAGTCCACCCTTTTAGAAAGATTGCTTACCCAGCACATCAACATTCAAAATCCTAGTTTCTCAAAGACATGGTACATACGGTTCATCTGGAAAGCATCTACAGCATAGCTACCAGGAGGCCTTCTTTTACCTCCTTCCTTCTGCGCCTTGAATGGCAAGACAACACTACTTCCTCCAGAGCAGCGACAGGAGTGGATAGAGCAACAGCTAGAACATGTTTTCAATCTTGGCTACCATAAGTACAAAGATCTCCCCAAATCTTGTTCTGCCAAATCTCAGTGTCCTTGGACACTTGACGCCACAGTTCCCCATGGCAGGGCTCTGCATTTTTACAGTACTGAAATGATTTCATGGTAATATAAGTTAGCTATATCTTTTATCAAGCTTCCATGACCTTGTTTTCCTTTCAGTTGCTTCTCATGGTTTTGTGAAGCAATATTGCTCCTAATCTTCCTCTATCGTCCTTTGTAAACTTGGCCGCCATGTTTCTTTTCTTGGCAAGGAAATCAAGTGCTCTTCTGGCCAATGAAATGTCTGGCTTCTTTTATTCTCATTGTGACTGTTGATTTATATGAGTTATACTTCCTCAGAAAAGTGGTTTTATAAATACGTACACACATACACACATACATGAAATTTATAGATGTTACACACACATATCCGTTCTTTTATCCACTTCCAGTCACAGCTTGTTTAAATAGCTCAGGTTTAAGTCACCTCAACTCTTTGTTGTAGCTTCTTATTTTTATTCTTTATACTCATCTGGAGTTGATTTTGATCTTTGTTCTAACCATTTGATGACCACAGTGTTTACAAATTGATGACTGGAGCATCGGGCTCTAAGTGATTCTCACATTGATGACTGGCTGTTTCCTTGGGTTAGAAGGTAATCAATTTTATTTGTGAAGATGAACGTGCTATTATGTTTAGCATCTCCAAATAACCACGGAATGGAGCTTAGAATTGAGTAGTATGAGGAGAGTGGACTGGATTGACTTCAGGAAAGCTTTCAGTGACTTGAAGCTTCTCTGTGTAAAATCCACATTCTTCTGGCAATGCTATATGGCTACAGGCTATGGAATACCTTAGTATCTGAAGAATTAAATTATGGATCACTCAAAGGGCAATGGATAAGTAAATATACATCAGGTACAAGAAGACTGCATCTTATTACCAATGAAGATTGATGTAGGAGAAGTTGTGTGAAGGGTATCAGCAGAAAGATATCATATTAATTCCGTTTTAAAGATGTAGAAACTCTGGCTTAGAGTGTTTAACTGATTTGACTAGGGTTCCAGGGCTATATATCAGAAGGAGGATTTTATTAGAAACCAGCCTTCTCTTATAATAGTCAAAATCATTTTCACTCAAAGTTGTTGTTACAACAATATTGTTGTTACTGCATACAGCATTCTCTTGGTTCTGCTCATTTTGTTCTTCATTATTTCATGCAAGTTTATTCATGTTTTTCTAAAATCATGAAGTCCATCATTTCTTATAGCACAGTAGTATTCCATCACATCACATACCACAACTTATTCAGTCATTCCCCAATTGATGGGCAGCGCCACGATATCCAGTTCTTTGCCACCACAGAGGCAGCTGCTATAGGCTCTTTTAGCATAGATAGATTCTTTTCCTTTTTCCCTAATCATTTTGGGAAAAGGACTTAGTAGTGGTTCAGTACTCTTTCCAACAGCACCACTCTAATATGGAAAAAAAAGAGATTTATTCCTATATTTTTGTTTGAGGACACAGAAAAATGGCACGGGAGGGCTCAATAAGAAGAACCTGCTCTCTTTGTTTAAGATAAGCAGCACAGAACACTTCAATCAATCACTTCATATCTTTAAAGTACCTACAATGTGCAAGTAATTGCTTGCCTGGAAGATAACAAAAATAATGCAAAAACCAGTTCCTTCCTGAAAGGAACCTACATTCCATTAAGATGCAGCAGGAGTGTGAGAATAAGCCATGTGCACAGGCAAGTGAATAGTAGATAATTTATGGAGGGAAAGAGCAATCACAACTGGGGGTGGGGAGAAGGGAATCAGAAAAGGTACCAATTAGGATGAGGCACCAGAGATAAACCTGGAGGCAAGTTAATGAGTTTGCTCATTAGTTCCTACTTTCTGAGGGGAACAAGGGAAGAGATGCTCAGAGAAAAGAAAAAGGACCATCTGTTTAGAGATCATAGAGATTATCTAAGCCACGCCCCCTTTTATTGATTATCTGCCATGTACTTGGCACTGTGCTGAGCGCTATTGGACAGAAATAAACAAAGCTATTTTTATCCCAGAGAAGAGCTTGGTATTATCTTCATTTTATAGATGAAGAAACTGGAGTCTGGAGAGTTTATAAATGGTCCATGATCACTTGGTAAGGTAAGGAGGTGAGTCTCAAATTCATGTTTCTAAGCTTTAAGTACAATGCTCTTTCAAATACTTTGTACTCCCTCTGCTTTACGTGGTAGGCCTACTTTTCCTTCTCCCACCACAGTCTCTTTTCTTTTCATCCATTCCCTTGCCCAGTGTTGGGTCCTCTAGCTGGGTAAACCTAATCCATGTATTTAATTTTATTCTCACATCTTAATCTTACTCAGAGAACTATTATGAGAACTATTACTATTCCACAATTATTTTTTTCTTTAAATTAATTTGCTTAATTTTAGTTTTCAACATTCACTTCCATGAGCTTTTGAGTTTTAAATTTTCTCTGCCTGCCTCCCGCTCCCCAAGACAGTGTGTAATCTGATAAAGGCCCTACATATACATTCCTATTAAACATATTTTCGCATTAGTCACATTGTAAAGAAGAATTAAAACCAATAGGAGGAACCACAAGAAAGAAAAAAGACAAAAAAAGAGAGAGAGAGCAAATAGTGTATTTCAATCTACATTCAGACTCCATAGTTCTTTCTCTGGATGTGGATGGCATTTTCCATCACAAGTCTTTTGGAGTTGTCTTAGATCCTTGTATTGCTGAGAAGAGCTAAGTCTGTCAAAGTTAGTCATCACACAATGTCTACAGTGCACATGAGGAAACTGAGGCTCAGTGTAATTTGTTCTGACAAAGTTGATTCTAGAATCCTGTTCTGAATTCTATTTGTTTTTACCCACTGGTCTGGCACTGAATCAAAAATATTTTGGAGGGAAGTTGGCTAAATATTTTAATTTATGTTTTGTAACATTATGAGTTGATGGGGACATTACATCTACTGAGTATTGGGTTAGTAGCTCAGAAATGTTAGATATGTTGGAGAATAAACTGCAGTTTTCTTTGAGCTAGTCTTTTTGCTGATGCACATGGTGAGTATAACCTGAAATCCCTAAGTATTCCATGGAGTGATGTTTCTTATCTTTGAGCATAGATTGAAACAATTCTACATACTCTTTTATTTGTTTCTCCAAGCAGAACTTGTGAACTGAACTTTCATTAGCTCAGGCATCTTGATGTCTGTTTGTCTTATTTATAATGGTGAGTATATAAATATTGCTATGGCCTAGTTCCTCCAGGAATATATCAACTTTTTGGTATTTAGACAAGGACCAAACCCTTAGAATTCCATCTGGAAAGTATCTACAGCACAGTCTGTCAGAGGCCTTCCTTTACCTCCTCTCTTCTGTACCTTGGATGGCAAAATGATGCTATTCCCTCCAGGGGCAGTGACAGGAATGGATAAAGCAACAGCTAGAAGGTTTACAGTTCAATTATGGTAGAAAAACAATAACAAAAAACCAGTATGATTTTGAGCTCCCTCTTGTATTGTTAATGATACTTGCAGCTGCTATAGAAGTGTAAGACCAATAACACCAGCACACAGAAGAGCTGCTAACACAGGTTCTTTGATCTGCTTTTCTAAAGAAAAGACAGCTTCAAATGGGTTTATGATCTTACTTTAATTAAATGATGCAGAAATATCAGAGAGATAAACAATGTGGAAAGATCAGAAAGATATGTAAGTACTCAAGAGAGATCCAATTGACAAGGCTCCAACTGTCTTAACAGAGTAATAGAACTATTTATATACATCAGCAGACCAGGGAGCACCAATATCTGGATTCACAAAAACTGGAGGCCCTTTCACAATGGCTACCTTGTCTGGAAATCAAGAGTTCTCAGGCAAAGCATTCTTCCCATGGGTGAGCCCCAGAGTGAAATCTCACCTCAGAATATATATACACTTTTGACTAATAGGCTCAGAGCTAGAAGGCACCACAACTCAGTGTCTAATTGGCTTAGTACCAGAAGATGCAAGAAAGCCTTCCCGCAAGCAACCTTCCCAGAAGATGCAAGAAAGCCTTCCCGCAAGCAACCTTCCCCTTAGGCAAGTTCCTCTCCCAGGACACCAGATGACTCTGTGTGACTAGGCACAGAATGTACCACAGCTATGAATTGGGCTTTCAAAGCAGTAAGACATCTATGATTGAAATATTGGTGTATCTTTAGACCTGGGAAGACAGGCCCTGTCCCATGGAAAAAAGGGAACACATGCAGTCACATAGGCCTATTAATGGGTGGGGAAGATCTTCCTATTCCATTAACCCTTTACACCTCTGCTTTTCCATCACTTTGTCACTTCGCTGTAGAAGCTGAATGAAAGGGAAGGTTGACAATTCTGTTTTTCACCTTCAAATCTCCTTTTGGAAACTCTTTTGCCCAGTTACTACATCACTCTCATCCCATGGTCCCATACCTAAGTACTACTCTCATCTCACCTAAAATTGCTTCTATTATTATTGCTAATAATAATAATAACTATCATTTCTGGAACACTTTAAAATTTACAAAGTACTTAATAAATATTTCATTTGATCCTCACAATGACCCTGAGAAGTAGATGCTGTTATTATCTCTGTTTTACAGATGAGGAAACTGAGCCAGGCAGAGGTTAAGTGACTTGTCCACATTCACACAGCTAGTAAGTATCTGAGGCTGAATTTGAACTCAGGATTTCCTGTCTCCAACAGGTCCTTTTCAGCTCCAAAAATGTCCTTTCCCTTTTCCCAGTGGTCCAGGTGTTCCATGTATACTCACTCCACTGCTAAGTATAAGGAGATCATAGATCTAGAAGAAATCTCAGAGACCATCAATTCCAATGTCCTCACTTTAGGGGGCGGAGCTGAGATGGTGGCGTAGGAGCAGCAAAGTATCGCAGCTCCCACATAGCCACTTCAAAATACCCATAAAATATGACTCTAAACAAATTCTAGAACTCTAAAATGCACCCAAATATACTTTCCGCTAAAGGCAGCTCGGCTAGGAGGCACCATCTAAGCTCTGCAAACCAAAACCAGCCCAGCCTGAAATGGGCGCCTTGGCCCTGGGGGTAGCTGGATGAGCTGAGCTGCAGCTGGAGCAACAGAAGAGCGGATCTGTGGCAGCTGTGGCAGTTTCCAGAATTATCAAGCCATAAAGAAAAAAAAGGACTAAGTGAAAGGTTAGTGGAACTCAAAATCAGGGGAGAAAAGCGGGTCCGACCAAACTGCCTCCAGGGCAAGGAAGCAGCAGAAGCGGAGGTTCTGCACCTGCCTCCACATTGCTGCTTTGAAGCTCCTGGCCTGCAGACTGCAGAGGGGCCAAGCGATTGTTCAGAGACCAAGTACTCTTGCGTTGAGTGGCCTGGATCTGGATCGTGGTCTTGGGTGGTGGTCCTGGGGTCTCTTTTCAGTGAGTCAGAGCTGGGGAGGGCCCCAGCAGCCTCCTAAAAGCTCTGGCAGCTGGGAAAACCCCAGCAATTTGGGACAGAGATTTCCCCTCTGGAAGCAGAGTTCCACAGAGCTAAAAGAACTCTGATTGGCCAGCCATGAATAAGCATAGGAAGCAAAGTAAGAATAGCAACCAAACCTTAGATTCCTTCTTTGGGGAAAAGAAGGATCAAAGCAGGGAACGGGAGGAAGACAGAACTCCCGCACCAAAAGCTTCCAAGAAACATGAAGATTGCCTAAAAGCTAGAGATGAGCTGAAAAAGGATTTTGAAAACCAAATGAGAGAAGTGGAAGAAAAATTGGGAAGAGAAATAAGAATGATGCAAGAAAATCATGAAAAGAGAGTCAACAACCT
>JAQQSU010016498.1:0-10922 GCA_028627135.1 Pseudochirops cupreus | reverse complement strand
CCATCTTGGCTCCGCCCCCATCTTGGCTCCACCCCCATCTTGGCTCCGCCCCCAAGTCTCATCTTTCTTATCCAAAACCCAAAAAGGAGATAAGGTGCCTTCCCTCAGGGAATAGGTAATAGAAAGCGTAGGACATGGAATAACAGGACCTGGGTTCGAAGCCCTTCTCTGCTCCCCACGCCCCCACACGCGGCTCGTTTGTACAGAGTCGTTTGCGTCCCAACTCCCCCATGAGACTAAAAGCAAGGCCTATTTTTGTTTTCCTTTGTATTTCTAGTATTCTTAGCACAGTGCCTGGTATACAATAAGTGCATAATAGTTGCTTACTGGCTTGACATTTTCTTTGGGCCTCAGTTTCATTACGTGTAGTCTAGGGATGCAAACGCTTGTGCTAATGCTAGTTCTATGAAAAGCACTTTGTAAACCTTAAAGTACCATAAAACCGTGCGGGACTATTATCTGTAAAATAATTTGGACTAGATGGTATCTAAGGACTTTTCTAGCTCTAGATAACAATGATTCTGTGAAAATACTGTTATTAAAATGTTATTATCACCACAGAGGACATCCCCAAAAATAATTACTCTCCTATATTCTCCTCTGGAACAAAAATAGAAGCTGTCCTCCTCTGGGCACTTTTTTATACAGGTGTGCACATATTAACTGTATGCCTTTGGCTGAAAGCATAAGGTAAAGAGGCCAGGAATGAGGATTGGAGGGAAACAAGAGTGTTCAAAAGGCATGGAGAAAATTGGGCTGTTTTAGTCACAGTATGAAAAAATCAGCCCCTTTAGAAGAAAACAGAAGATATAGAAAGTAAATAGGAGAACAGGTGAACAGAAAAGATAACCATTTTTGTTCTTTCTCCTTTAGTCCAAGCTGATAGATTAGGGATATAGGAAAAACCTAAAGTCCCTTTTCACTAAGAACACAATTAATACAAGGAGATGAGTTTGGTAGAAAAAGACATAAGGACAGCATACCTCTAGACCCCTGGGTCCTGAGTATCAGTTATTAATTCATTTATGTAATCATTTATTTAACCAATAGTTATTAAGCACCTATTCTGTGCAGGACAATTATAGGAGACATTTATTGCTCACCTTTCCCAACACTGAAGGTACAAGTCAGGGGGAACTTGATTTGAGTTATGAAGCAAAGAAATATTCAAAATGGCCCTAAGTCCCATGTGGATCCCTTCAGGGGCAGAGTGACAGAAAAGGGGACAGACAGTGCTAAGAATCACAGGGTTTTTAGCCTGTCTAATAAACTTTGATGTAGCTGTAGCACTCTAAATGTCCAAAACCAATGGATATAATATTGGAGGCAGTGAATCACATCACTCTTGACATTCTCACTATAAATTAAACCTTAAGAAGGAAAGAAAAGTTACAGTAAAGGGGAAAGATAGCTCACAGAATCTCCTCAGAGACTAATAAAGGAACTGGCAGGGGTGGTTTTGCTGTGTATACAAAGACAACAAGGAGCATCATTTCATGGGATATCTGATCAACTCTTATTGCTGTGTCCATATGAATTTACGAAAAATCTCCATAAAAATTATAGGTCTGGAAGGGGCCTTGGAGAAGATATAGTCTAGGGGTCGGCAAACTACAACCAACAAGCCAATTCTTGCCTTGATTTTGTACAACCTCTAAATAAAGAATGAAAAGCATAGACACCAATCTTAGCTCTCAGACCATACAAAGGGAGAGAATGGGTGAGATTTGGCCTATGGGTCATAGTTCACCAACTCCAGATACTCTAATCTCTTCATTTTACAGATAAGGAAACTAAAGCCCAGGGAGATTAGGTGACTTGCCTTAAGTCATCTAGAAAGTGTCAGAAGCAGGATTTGAATCCAGGTCCTCTGGCTCCAGGATTTCTACTTACCACTATAGCACACTGCCTCTACCTTAAATAACTTCAGAGGATAAAGAAGTAGGGAAATTCTATGAAGAATTTGATAAGACATTGCAAATTAAATCAACATATGCTCAGTGATTTCAATGAAAAGGTGGGAATAGGTAAAGATGGAAAAACATATGCTGAAAAAAATGAATCAAGAATTAGTAATGAAAGGTCAAAGACTCGTAGACTACACTGAAGCTTCATGTTTAGATATCATGAATATGTTCTTCAATAAAAGTATCAGTAAGAACTGGACATGGGTCCAGTAACATTGGTAGAAAATGGAATTATTTACATTTTAATAAGAAAGGAAATAACTCATTATTAATATCACCTATTTGATAGGAGGGATGAGGAGTTGAAAGAGGACAAGCTTTGAAGTCAGAAAACCAGAATTCAAATCCCACCCTTGTTACTACAGATGTATGTACCTGGGCAAGTCACTTAACTTCTCTGGGATTCAATTTCCTCATCCATAAAATAGATGATTTATAAGATTCCTTCCAGTTTTAAATCTATGGTGCAAAGATCAAAATTAGCACAAAGCTATAAGAAAGAATTATTTGTGATCAAATCTGCCTTCTGAAGTGACCAATGAAGACCATATGTGTTATGCAACTTATAATCTCAGAGAATTACCTGGGATGCTGAGAGGTTAAATGACTCATTTCAGAGTCACAGAGACAGTAAGCCGGGGGGGGGGGGGGGAGCCAAAAAGGCAGAGTAAAAGCAGGAACTTGCTTGAGCTTGCCCCAAAACCCCTCAAAATACCTGTAAAAAAATGATTCTAAACAAATTCAAGAGCTGCAGGACCCACAAAATGACAAAGTGAACCACATCTCCAGCACAAGACAGCCTGGAAGGTCAACAAGGGTTTATTACACTGGCCTGGGCCACACCAGGCACATATGGGGCTAGAGCAGGTCTCAGGGGACTGAATTGCTGGGAGCTGTGGCAGCTTCCAGACTTCTCAACCTACAAATGCTGAGGACAGCATGGAAGATCAGTATGGGAACCCTATGGCACCTGGGTAAAAGAGGAACATGGTCTGGCCCCAGCCCCAGCCCTGGAATGTTGGAGGGGGCAGCTGTGGCAGCAAGCAGCAGAGGATGCTTCTGGAGCTCTGGGCCCACAAATGGTAGGATATCGAGCCCCTGAAGCCTGTGACAGTACACCCACATCCACCCCCACCCCCACCAGAAGCAGAGCCCTACCTTGACAAAGAGTTAGAAAGTCAAGTATTTAACAAGGAAGATGAGCAAACTTTGGTGACAAAGAAGATCAAAACACACAACCAGAAGAACACAACAAAGTCAAAGCTCCTATATCAAAAGCCTCCAAGAAAAATATGAACTGGTCACAGATCATGGAAGAGCTGAAAGTAAGAGTAGTATAAGAAAAATTGGGAAGAGTAATGAAAGTGATGCAAGAAAATCATGAAAAACAACCTGCTGAAGGAGACCCCAAAAATACTGAAGAAAACAACACCTTAAAACAGTGGTTCTCAACCTTCCTAATGCTGCGACCCTTAATACTCATATGTGGGTGTATCTGCATGTGGGCGGACCCACCTGGAGACAATAGAGGAGCGGTTCCTAAGACCATCAGAAATATATATTTTCCACTGGTCTTAGGTGACCTATCAGAAATATATGTTTCCCACTGGTCTTAGGTGACCCCTCAACCCCCAAAGGGGTCGTGACCCACAGGTTGAGAACCACTGCCTTAAAAAGAGAAGAACTCAAATGGCAAAAGAGGTCCAAAAAGCCAGTGAGGAGAAGAATGCCTTAAAAACAACAAGATTGGCCAAATGGAAACGGAAGTCCAAAAGCTCATGGAAGAAAATAATTCTTTCAAAATTAGAATGGAGCAAATGGAAGCCAATGACTTCATGAGAAATCAAAAATTATAAAACAGAACCAAAAGAATGAAAAAATAGAAGACAGTGTAAAATATCTCACTGGAAAAAATGACTGGCCTGGAAAATAGATCTAGGAGAGATAATTTAAAAATTATTGGACTACCTGAAAGCCATTATCAAAAAAAAGAGCGTAGGCATCATCTTTCAAGAAATTATCAAGGAAAACTGCCTTGAGATTCTAGAACCAGAGAGTAAAATAGAAATTGTAAGAGTTCACCAATCACCTCTTGAAAGAGATTCCAAAAGGAAAACTCATAGGAATATTGTAGCCAAGTTCCAGAGTTCCCAGGTGAAGGAGAAAATATTGGAAGCAATCAGAAAGAAACAATTCTAATATTGTGGAAATACAATCAGGATAACACAAGACCTAGCAGCTTCTACATTAAGGGATTGAAAGGCTTGGAATATGATATTCTAGAGGTCATAGGGGTTAGGATTAAAACTAAGAATCACCTATCCAGCAAAACTGAGCATAATACCTCAGGGGAAAAAACAGACATTCAATGAAATAGAGGACTTTCAAGTATTCTTGATGAAAAGACCAGAAATGAATAGAAAAACTGACTTTCAAATACAAGAATCAAGAGAAGCATAAAAAGGTAAACAGGAAAGGGAAATCATAAGGGTCTTTTTAAAGTTGAACTGTTTACATTCCTACATGGAAAGATGTTATTTATAAATCATGATACCTTTCTCAGTATTAGGGTAGTTGGAGGAAATAAATATAGATAGATAGATAGATAGACAGACAGATAGACAGATGGCACCAGGTGAGTTGAATATGAAGGGATGATATCTAAAAAATAAAATTAAGGGGTGAGAGAAGAATATATTGGGAGAAAGAGAAAGGGAGAGATAGAATGGGGTAAATTATCTCACATAAAAGAGACAAGAAAAAGCTTTCACAATGGAAGGGAAGAGAGGGAAGGTAAGAGGGAATGAGTGAACCTTACTCTCATCAGATATGGCTTAAGGAGGGAATAACATACACACTCAACTGGGTTATCTTACCCTACAGGAAAGTAAGGGGGAAGGGATAGGGGAGGAGTGATAGAAGGGAAGGCACATTGGGAGAGGGCATAGTCAGTAGCAAAACTTTTGAAAAGCAAGAGTCAAAGGAGAAAATAGAATAAGTGGGAGAGGGGCCAGGATAGGATGGAGGGAAATATAGTTAGTCTTTCACAACATGACCATTATGGAAGTATCTTGCATAACTCATGTATAGCCTATATTGAATTGCTTGCCTTCTGAATGAGGTGGGTGGGGAGGCAAGAAGGGAGAGAATTTGGAACTCAAAGTTTTAAAAACAAATGTTAAAAATATATGGACTTTTACATGCAACTGGGAAATAAAATATACAGGCAATGGAGTGTAGAAATCTATCTTGCCCTAAAAGAAAGTAAGGGGGGAAAGGATAAGGGAGGAGGGCTGATAGAAGGGAGGGAAGATGGGGAAGGGATAATCAGAATGCATGCTATCTTGGGGTAGGGAGAGGGAAGAAATAGCAAGAAAATTTGGAACTCAAAATCTTGTGGAAATGTATGTTGAAGACTAAAAATAAATTAAATAATAAATTTTTAAAATAAAAAAAGAAGTAGGACTAAGTTCCCTGAATCTAAGGTCACCTCTCTATCCACTCTACCATGTTGCTTTTCTAGAAAAATAAATAAAAGTAAGAAAAATATACAATTGGATAATTTTAATACTGAACTATTAAACAAGTTATTGATGAACAAATATAGGATACAGATGGAAGGATAAAGGCACAAACTATAATAAATTTTATACAGAAGCTTAACTGATGTAAATCAGATGCTATAACAAAGAATTGAAAAGAGCATAAAAAAGCATTTTAGAAATACCTGACGTACTTGTTGAGCAGAGGGATATGGCAGCCAAAGGCAATACCAGTTTAGACTATAAATTCACTTATAAAATCTTATATAAAAGGATAATAAAAATCATGATCAATATTAGCTCATAAAACAGAGAGAAGTATTGTTAAATATAACTAGCTTAAAAGACATTTAGAGGTAAAAAATGCAAACAATACAATCAAGAAAAGAAAAATGGAAAAGATCTGCAAAGATTTTTATGGCAAACGTTTTTTCACCATCAAGAAAAGTGGACACACCAACCTAAAACTCGAAATCCAGTCTCAGATGTGCTTATAACAGAAGTAGAATTGATTTTAAACAGAATAAAGTGAGGTTAGCAGCTGAAGTTGACTAACTGTACAAAGAAATCTGTGCTGAAGGCAACGTTATTTTAAGAGTATTGAGGGTTGGACGCACAATGTATCTAAAGGAGATGACAAAAAAATAGAAAAAAAATGTATCTCGTAAATACAATAAAAAACAAAGGCAATGAAACAGCACCAAATGACTACCAACCACTACATGTGCCTTTCCGTCTATATAAAATGTTCATGAGAATCCGCGTCATATACTAGAAGGCATTTTCAATAAAGGTACGACTAAGGAACGCGCAGACATTCACGAGCAATGATTCCTCAGTAAACTGCATCTTTTATCAACACACAACTTACTGGTGTAAAATGCAATGGATTTGGAATCAGAGGCCTGAGTGTGAATCCCAGCTTCATCACTAATGTTGGTGTGATTTGGGGTAGGTCACGAACCTCTCTGAACTGCAATCTTAATTTATAAAATGAGTGTTTTAGAATATATGACTTCTAAGGCTGTAGAAGGAAATGGCAAAATACTTCCGGTATCCTTCAAGAAAAACCCAAATGGGGTCATGAAACTCATGACTGAAATGACTGGACAACAACAACGAAGGTCCCAACCAGATTAAATCTATGATGTGATGAATAAAAATTTCATTGGGCCTACTGTTTGTCAATTATAAAAATGGATTTGATTTCATAAGATAAAATGCTGCCTTAAGAGTTTCTTACAATAGTATGTCACCCGTCCACACACCAACATTTTTCAAGATGCCTACAAAAGTTTTAAAAACAAATTTATATACACACACACATATATATATGTATATGTATATGTATATACACACATATATATGGATATAATAACAGATGATCTTCTCATTATAAATCTCAGGAAGCACAGAACAGTGAGAAATATATTTGCTAACTGTGCTTACCATTGTCACAGAGATCCAGCACAGTCAGTTCAAATAGAAGAAATATTACTTTGTTGATGGTGAGCTTCCCCAGGTGCTTCTGTTTGCAGATGATGATATATTAGATGTCTTAAGCTCCAAAATATTTAATAGTCGCTTGGAAAAATTATATAACCACTCAAAAAAGTTTGGTCTAGACATTGACCCAGGAAAAATCAAGAAGATAAGGAATGTCTATTGTTTGGATTATGATATTCGGTTAACAGACAACCTATTGAGTCTGTCTACTAGCTTATATATATGTACATATATGCAAATATATGTATAAATATATATGAGCATATGTTATGAAAGAAAGTACAAATGGAGAATATACTAATAGTTGTTAAGTCATTCAGTCATGTCTAACTCTGAGACCCTATGTTAAGCTTCAAGTCAGTTTTTACACTCTTCTTTCACCCTCATGGAGAGGTTTTGGAATTCCTCTTCACTTTCTGCCATCAGAGTGGTATAATCTGTATAGCTAAGATTGTTGATATTTCTCCTGGAAACCTTAATTCTGGCTTTTGATTCATCCAACCAGCATTTCGCATGACATAAATAAATAAGGTCACAACATATAACCTTGTCGTACTCCTTCTCCAAGCTTAAAGCAATCAGTTGTTCCATGTTCAGTTCTAACTTGCTTCTTGGCCCACATGCAGGTTCTTCAGGAGACAAGTTAGATGATCTGGTACTCCCATCTCTTCAAGGGCTTACCACATTTTGTTATGATCCACACAGACTTTAGCACAGTCAGTGAAGTAGAAGTAAATGTTTTTCTGGAATCCCTTGCTTTTTATATACTCCAGTGAATGTTGGCACTTTAGTCTCTTGTTCCTCTGCCTCTTCAAAAACCAGCCTGCTCTTCTGATAATGCTTGGTTCACATATTACTGAAGCCTAGTTTGCAGAATGTTAAACGTAACTTTGTAGGTATGTTAAATGAACCCAACTGTTTGGTAATTTGAACATTCCTTGGCATTGCCCTTCTTTAGGATTGGGACATAAACTGATCTTTTCCAATCCAGTGGCCACTGTTAAGTTTTCCAAATTTGCTGGCATATTGGGTGCAGCACTTTAACAGCATCATCTTTTAGGATTTTAAATAGCTCAGCTAGAACTGAATCACCTCCACTGGTATTATTGTTAGCAATACTTCCTAAGGCCCACTTTTACTTCATTCTCCAAGATGTCTGACTCTAGATCGATAACCACACCACAGAAGTTACCAGTGATGTTAAGATCTTTCTTGTACAGTTCTTTTGTGTATTCTTGCCACCTCTTCTTAATCTCTTCTGCTTCTGTTAAGTCTCTACCATTTTTGTCTTTTTTCATGTCTATCTTTGCATGAAACACTCCCTAGATATCCCTAATTTTCTGAATAGATCTTGTCCTTCCATTTCCACTGTTTTCTTCTACTTCTTTGCATTGCTCACTTAAGAAAAACTAATAGTGCAAATGGACGGTGAATAAAATAGGAGGAAAATAAGTTGGATGGCTTCTGGGAAACTGCAAAGCTCATCTAATGATTTCAAACTTCTCCCATAAACAAAAGGTCATCTTTTTAATAGCAACGTTCTACTGGATTACTTGCTTTCCTTGCGTCTTTACATTCCTAAACTTCCTCCTGCCTGAAAATGCACTCCTTTCAGTCGGTCAATAAAAGTTTGTTAAGCACCTACTTGTATGACAACACTGTGAATATAAAGAAAACACACACATACACACACATATCCCTGATCTCCAGGAGCTCAAAGTCTAATGGAGGAGAAAACATGCAAGCAGCTATGTACAAACAAGCTATGTTAGAGATAAATTGGAGACAATCACCTGAGGGAAGGCACTGGAATTAAGGGGCAAATCATAGACTTAAAGCAAGAAGGGAATTTAGAGGCCATCTAAGCCAACCCCTTTATTTTAAAGATCAAATACTGGAGTCGAGAGAGGCAAGATACCAGGACTGCCAGCTCCTAAGTGACTGAGGCAAAATGCCTGTGTCTATACACAGCACTCTATCCACTGTGCCATGTTGCTGCTCACATTCCCAGTTAAAAACGATCTTTTCTGGGATTTGGACTCCTCAAATTTTCCTAGGGTACTTGGCCTGGGTTTCTCTTTGCCCTTTTCTTTGGACACAGCACCCACATATAAGAGTATGACTCATGTGGACAGAAGAAGAGATGCCAGTCCAAATCTCACTTATTCATTGTTTGGGTTTTGACGGCTCAGAGTGAATGCAAATAGCCATTGTTTCTGTACTGGCCAGAACCCCTGAGGGGCTTTCCTCCCAGATTTATTCTTTTGAGAAGACAAACTAGGCCATATCTTTTGTTTTAGTTCTTACCTAGCCTTTAATTACTGAATGGGCATAGCCTCAGACAAAATGAGATCTGGGAAGACCTTCCAGTGGTTCTCAAGCTTCCTAATGCTGCTCTTTTAATATGTGGGCGTATCTGCATGTGGAGGGACCTGCCTGGAGACAGATAGAGAAGCGGTGTCTCGGTTCCTAAGACCATTGGAAATATGTGCTTTCCGGTGGTCTTAGGCAACCCTTGTGAAAGGGTCGTTTGACCCGAAAGGGGTTGCAACCCACAGGTTGAGAACCACTGGCTTAACCCAATGTCTTCCACTTCATGCCAATGCCAGTTATCAAGATAACCTGTGTCTTGCCACTGGATTCTGATGACTCTGGAGGAGTGAGGCTGATGACTTTGTACAGCTCTGCCTCGCTTAAAATTCAATTCACTTGCAGTCACAGTCAAGACCTCACCCTCTTGACTCACGAATCCTCTCCAAGAATGAAGGACAAGGGGCAGCTGGGTGACAGACTGAATAGAGCACCAGTCCTGGAGTCAGGAGGACCTGAGTTCAAATCCAGCCTCAGACACTTGACACTTACCTAGCTGTGTGCCTCTGGGCAAGTCACTTAACCCCAACTGCCCTGCCTTCCCCAAAACAAACAATAAAACAAGATCGAAGGGCAAACAATAGCAACAGCTATCTGTCCTTTTTGCATTCTGCTTGATATCATGGGGGGCGGGGTAGAGAAGGAAAAGAACAAGCATTTATTAAGTGCCTTATATGAATCAGATATTGTGCTAAGCACTTCAGAAACATCTCATTTGATCTTCACAATAACGCTGGGAGGTAGGTGCTTTTATTAACCTAATTTTATATTTGAGAAAACTGAGGCAGACAGAGATTAAGTCATTCAAGCAATAAACATTTTTGCTTTTTTTTAATATAAATTTATTTCTTTATTCTTAGTTTACAACATTCAGTTCCACAAGCTTTTGAGTTTCCAACTTCCTTCCCCTCCCTTCTCTGTCCTCTCCGCGAGATGGCATGCAATCCAACATAGCCGCCACATATACATTCACATCAAACTTATTTCCACATCAGTCACGTTGCAAAGAAGAATTAGAACCAACAGAATGAATCACGAAAAATAAACAAACAAAGCAACAAAACAGAGTGAACAAACAGAGTAAGCATTTCTTAAGTGTCTACCGTGCGCCAAGCTCTGTGCTAAATGACAGGACACAGAAAGAGGCGAAAGACAGTCCCTGCCCTCGAGGAGCTTCTAATCTAACAGGAGAGACAACACAAAAACAAAGACATACAAAGCAAGACACATACCGGATAAAGAGGAAATACTAAAGGTATTAGAATTAAGAAGGGTTTGGGAAAACTTCTTGGAGAAGGTGGGATTTTAATTGGGACATAAAGAAAGCCAGGGAGGTCCTTAATTGGATTGGAGGAGGGAGAGCATGCCAGACATAGGAGATGCCAGAGAAAAAGCCCAGAATTGGGGGGCGGAGCCAAGATGGCGGCGTAGAAGCAGCAACACATCGCAGCTCTCACATAGCCACCCCAAAATACCCATAAAATAGGACTCTAAACCAATCCTGGAACTCCAAAACGCACACAAAGATACTTCCCAC
>JAQQSU010016497.1:0-10922 GCA_028627135.1 Pseudochirops cupreus | reverse complement strand
AACTGGAACTTGAGATACACAGGCACTGCAGTTGGGAGATCCATCCTGCCCTATCAAAAAGTGACATAGGAGAGAATAGACTGGGGGAGGGGGGACATACTGGGATGGCTGTTTTGGGGTGGTGGGCAGGGGAAAGACAAAATCTTGTGGAAATGAATGATGCAAACTATAATAAAATTAAAAAAAAATAAAGAGAATTGAGCTGCCTGGTTAAAAAAAAATGAAATACCAAATGAAAGAATTCAAAGATCACTCTTAGTAACTATATAAAAGAAAATGATAATGGTGTAACAACATACAAAAGCAGTCCTCAGGAGGAAAATCATATCCTTACAATCCTGCCTTAACAAAATAGAAAAAGAGAAGATTATTGAACTGAATCTGAATTTAAAAATTTTTTGAAACAATAAAAAAACCTAAAACAAACACAGAAGAGGAGATATTAAAAAACTAGAGGGGAAATAAATAAATTGGAAACAAAAAACAACATAGAAATGGTAAATAAAACTAAAAGCCAGCTCTTCAAAAAGACTAATAAAATTGATAAACCCTTAGCTAATTGAATTAAAAATGAAAGCAGAAAATCAAATCAATAAAAGCAAATGAAGAAGGCAAAATAACAGCAAGACCAAAATAAATAAAAGGAATAATGAAATTATGCACAATTATATGCTAGTAGCACTGAGAATATAAAAGTAGAGGAATACATCCAAAAATGTAAAATACCCAAGCTTTCAGAAAACCCCATAAAGATGTTAAATAACCAAATCTCAAAAGAAGAAAAAGTAGATCTAGTTGCAAAGGAACAACCAAAGAAAATAACCCTGGACCTTTTCACAGGAAAATTTTATCAAACTTTTAAAGAACAGTTAATACCAATATTTTACAAGTTATTCTCAAAAACTGAGAAAGAATCCTACCAGAATCCTTTAATGAGAAAAACAGTCCTAATATGGTCAAGTGGGATTTATACCAGGGATACAAGATAGTTCAATGTTTAAAAAAAAAATTAATAGTTAACCCTAAAAAACCAAATATCCAAAACCGTATGATCATCTCATCATCAAAAGCCTTTAACAAAGTGCAATACTATTTTGTGCTTAAAAACAACAACAAAGACAAAATCCTCCAAAGTATATGCATAGAAGGACCTTTTTATTAATCATAAAAAGAACCTATCTAAAACCAAAAGCAAGCACCATACACAATGGGGATACATTAGAACTTTTTCCAATAAGTACAAGAGTGAAGCAAGATTGCTCACTTTCCCCACTATTATTTGATGTAATTCTGAAAATGATGGCAATAAGACAAGAGAATGGAAGTAATGGACTAAAGATAGGTAAAGAGGAAATAAAACCATCCCTGTTTGCTTGCATTATAATGCTTCACTTAGAAAACCCCAAGGAACCAGGAAAGTTACTAATTGAGACAATGAATAGCTTCAGCAAAGTTGCAGGCTACCTGATCCTCAAAAGTCAATAGCATTTCTATACAATAAAAACAAAATCTAGTAAGTAATAATAGAAAGGAAAACACCATTCTAAATGACTACAAAATGTCTAAAATATCTTGGAATCAACTTCCCAAAGTACGCAAAAGACTTGTATGGACTTGATTACAAAATATTCCTTGAAGAACAATCTACAAAACGGAGGAATATTCAATGCTCGTAGCTATGCCATGCCTATATAACAAACATGACAATATTACCAAAATTAATTTATACTTTCAATGCTATATCAGTCAAATTAGCAAAAGGATACTTTACAGAGCTCAATAAAAAAAATAACAAAATTCAGTTGGAAAAACAAAAGATCTAGAATATTGAGTGAAATAACAAAAAGAAATAAGAGCGAAGGAGGAATGGCACTTCTAGGCCTCAAGCTATATTAAAAAACAGTGGTCATCAAAACCAGCTGGCATTAGTTTAAAAGTAGAGATAGAGCAGTGGGACATACTAGACAAAGGAGATGTAGAAACAATAGAACTTAATAACTCAGTGTTTGATAAAGTGGCATATATAAGTTGCCTAGAGAAAAATTCTCTCTTTAATTTAAAAAAAAACCAAGCTCCTGAAAAAGTCTGGCAGAAATTAGACTTACACCAATACCTTACACCAGGGATGGGGAAACCTACAACCCCGAGGCCACGTGTCACCTTCTGGATCCTTGGGTAGAGCCTTTCAACTGAGTCCAAGTTTTACAGAACAAATCCTTTTATAAAGGAGATTTGTGCTCTGAAGCTTGGATTCAGTCAAAGAGCCATGCTTGAGGGCCTAGAGGGGCACATGTGGCCTTGCGGGCCACAAGTTCCCTACCTCTGCCTTACACTATACTCCACAATACATTCTAAATGGTTATATGATTTTAATCTTAGAGATCATACTATGAGAAAATTCGAAGAGAAACCAATCATGTGACTCTTTCAGCTATAGGTAAGAGATATATTCTTAACCAAACAACATATAGAGGCAATTGTAAAAGATAACATAGATAACATTATTTGAACCTGAAAAGCCACTTCACAAACAACATTAATGCCTCTAATATAAGGGAAGTGGTCAAATGGGGAAAAAAAAACCTTTGTATCCAATTTCTCTGACAACAGTTTGGTATCCAAGACAAATAAAAACTAGTAAATATAAAATATGACTAATAGCCATTCCCTAACAAATAAATGGTCAATGGATATGAACCAACAGTTCTCAAAAGAACATCCATATGAAAAAAAATGCTCCAAATCACAAATAATAAGAGAAATATAGATCAAAATAATTCTAAACTCTACCTCACACCCTGAAAATTGGCAAAAAATGGCAACAATGTTGGCAATGTTGTGGGAAGATAGGCATACTAACATATAGTTGGTGGAGTTGTGAAATTGTAAAAACATTTTGGAAAGCAATTTGGAATTATGCAAATAAAGATATTAAAATGTCCCTACCCTTTGAACAATAGACTTCATTACCATCCTTGTACCCCAAGGAAGCCATTGATTTAAAAAAAGCCTCCCACATACTCCAAATATTTATTGCAGCATTTTTTGTGCTAGCTAAGAATTATAAACAAAATAGGTACCTACCAACTGGGGAATGGCTAAACAAACTGGTACATCAATGTAATGAAATACTACTGTACTATAAGAAATAATCTATGTGATGAATACAGAGAAGACTGGGATGACCTATATGAACTGAAATGGAATGAAGTAAGCAGAACCAAAAAAATATATACATAGTAACTACAATGTAAATGGAAAGAACAATGATACACCAAAAAAATCAAAAGTAAATGTAACAAAATTATAAAGATCAAGTGTGACTCAAATGAAGAGATATGAGAATGCACCCCCAATCTACCCCTTATTGTAGGTGGAAGGTCCACCCATGTTATACATGGCACATGCTTTTGGACTTTCTCAATGTATTGATCACTTGTGGTGACTTCCCTAAAAAAAATACTATTTATTATATATATTTTGGATGGCTCTCAGGTACAGAGAGGGGGGAGAGATACATGGGATACTATGGTGATATAAGAAGCCAAAAATATCAATAATAATTGTTTTTGCCCAAAAAGGGGGAGGGGAAGGAAGCCTTGCTTTGGTGATAGGAGGGAGTACTGCTATAAATGCTCCTAAGGGTGAAGAGAAATGGTCTCTGAAGGGAGATGGGGACCTTGAACTGTGTGTGACATGGAGAATTTTGTGCTTGACAAGTCTATTCATCCTATCTCAGTTGAGTTGGAACTCCTTATGGCAATGGACAGTGGGTGGAAGTGAGAGAATATGGTCCCAGTGAAGAGATTTTAGGCAAATTAGGGGAAAACAGATTACTAGAGTAGGTTATAGATCAGTGGTGGGCTCTATTATTGGGGATTTAGCAGGGGAAGTACATTATTCTCTTTTACATCTGCAACAACTAGCATTGTTTTGGGAGTGATGCATAATAGAAAAGGGAAATCTACCAAGCAAGCTTTACAAGTCAGTGTCAGGAACTGCCAAAGGGGAGACCTTAGAATTGATGTGTTGGACATTTTGATTGCATGAAGACTACAGAGAAAAGAGAGATACCAGATAATTATAGAGGTCATGAATCAGAATGAGAGTCTAGAGTAGACAGGAAAAATGGATAATGAAGAGAATGAGAGAAACCTTGGGGAAGCCTAGGTGAAGCCAATTCAATTCAAGTGAAGCCAGAATGAAGATGACAGATGTAATACTGTAAAGCCAAGCACGAGCAGCTTTCCAGAGGACTGCTGCTGTGGACAGCTCCAAAAGGTCTGATTATATAGTATAGTGAGCTCTCTATTTATGCAGCAGTAAATTAAAGCAAAACATTCACAGAAACCAAAGTACAGCATTCACATTGTTATAACATAACAAGTTATCACTAAAGTGGCCACATAGTTTTAAACAAAAGATATCATTCAGCAGGTCCTTAAGGAGCAATCCTCCTTAAGGGACAATAATTCAGAAGTCTTTAACTTGATCATCCTTATGTAGCAGGCATCCTTAAGGGACACAAAGTACAAAGGTCAACGTTCTCCACCCCTAGGTCACAGCAAATCATAATCTTCTCAATCAGCAACAAGTACCCAAGAAGAGGTCCCTTCATCTTAACTCAAGGCTGGCTCTCAGCATCCATGGTTCCTCTTCCATAGTCCCAGCTTCTACCTGAATCCACCCAACTGTTACCTGGATTCAAGGGCAGGCAGGTCTCAGCTCCTTGTCCAGCTCCTCATCCAGTTCCTCATTCAGTTCCCATTCCATATTGAAGCTCACAGTGTCCAATCTACCTCAAATCCTTCACAGTTCCTGTTTGTGGGAAGACAAAGCTTAACAGAGCCAAAACAACACTCATACACATTGCCAGAACCATCAATAATTCACTATCTGTCTGTGAAATCAGCAGAGACCCATAAACAAGGTCCATCAACATAGAAATCAAAACAGATCCACAAACAAGGTCCAAGAGGTCAACCCAAATCATCAGCAACGTCCCAGGACCTCCAAAACCCTCCTCCAGGACTTCTGCAAACAGACAACCAGAAAATCCTCTCTCAGGGCTTCAAGTAAGGTCCCAGGACTTCTGTACAAAGCATCCCAAACAAAAATCAACACAAACAGAACAGACAAACATAGAGGTCTGGGATACCACAAGACTTCTTCTCAACTCTGCCACCACAAAAGTTCTTTTCTCAGTTCTGCTCTCTCCACCTTGGGCCTTTCCTTATATATGTCATTAGCTCCTCCCCTTCTTGTTGCATCAGCAACAGGAGTTCACAGTTGTGGGGTACACAAGTTCTGCTTCTTAACAGAGACTTGATATAATCATGGGCAAAGCTCAAAAGAAACTTGAACCGAAACAAGGTGCTAAATAATTAAATAGCTGAAATAAGGTGCTAAGTACTTCTTTGCTTGCCCTTAGAAATACTGGGAAAGAACTGAGGCAATAGAGAGTTTGGTGAGGGCAAAGAAAGGTTTAGTATGAATGAGGAGGTGAGAGAAGTCAAAGGATAGGAGCTGGTAGTTAGAAAATGGAATTTTGGAATTCATGCTCTTAGAGGTGATGTAAATCTGTATGATAAAAAGATTGTAGACATGAAGATCATTACGGTTTCTGTGACTCAGGTCCGTAGCATGCCAATATTGACAAGTATGGTTAACATCCCACCATAAAAATTGATAAAATCTTCTTTTTCTTCTATAACTACCAGCTTAGCACTGAAGATTTCAGTTTCCTAATGTAAAGTTTTGATTCCCAGTGTATGTAAGAGAAGAAAAAGAAAAAAAGACCAGGAGTTACTGCATTTTTATTAATAACTTGGCTGAAAAGTGGCAAGGCAACATCTGGAATAGATATTATCAATTTGGCATGCAGCTCATCTCCTCAGATAAGATTCAATATGACAAGCACTGTTATAAGGAAATAAGCTCCATCTAGTTAAATTAGAATGATTAGGGTCATTTAGACAGAGGAAGTTTAATTTGAATGGATCTAAAAGTTTTGTATAAACCAGAATACCTAAGTATTTAATCTTGCCTGAAGCTTGTTTTAAAATTGAAAGTGATTATAGCATGGACCTATAAGGAGTGCAAATATATTAAAAATTAATTTTTAACTGTTTCGCACCACAGACTTATATGTCAGGAAATCAATCCAAGAATGCTTGCCTTCCATTTTGTACAAAATAACAGAATAAAATGTTCTGCTAAACAACTCATTAACCATTTCATTATTTGATTGATTCTTAAATGTTAAGTTGATCAACTATAATGTGCCTTAATTTTTTGCTTGCTTTTTCTAGCCAGCCAACTAAACTTATACTGCAACATGAATCAATAAAATTTCAAATAACTAATCTCTTCCATTGCTTTATATAATTAAGTAGTCAGGTGTGGTTTTAAAGATCTCAGGAGAGGTTATACAGCTACTGAAATGGACGGGGTATATGTAGCATGACACAAGACAGTAGACAGTTGACAATTCTCCAACTTGAATGACTAACAACAATAGCCAGACTAGATTTAGGGGCTTGAATTATCTGGCTTTGCTGTCTGTATAAATACCAGAGGTCTATTTTGTTCTGTCTCATGTTGTCCATTCTTTTAACACTCATCCAGATTTTTTGTGAGAGAATAATGATTCTGATTAGCTTTGAGTTAGACAACCAGCCACAAGTATGCATACAATCAGTGTGCTATCTAATGACTAATCTGAGCATGTCTTATTAAAAATATCCCTTTCTCCTGAAGCCCAATAGTTATTGATCCCAAAATGGCCGTTCATCATTATTACCATCTTCTTCAAAATAGAAACAACATCAATTTAACATTTTCTCTGCAAAGACCAATCCCTTCCAAACTGTCCTCTGAAAACCTGCCAGAGGAGAGCAGCAAAGTTCATTGGCCATTTGTGTCAACTGTATTGGTGCCTGGGGGTCAAATTAAGAGGTGCTGGAAATGATTACACAAGAGAGGCTTACAAGGTCAGCAGTATTTATTGAAGGACACACAGGATCAGCAGCCTGATGCTCCATTTCTACTAATGCTGAAGTAGAAACCCCATTATTCAACAGATTTCCTTCCCCAAGTTTCAGCTTCTTGAACTCTGAGGTCTGCTGTGTAACTCCATTGATATCAGATGTGCCTCTCAAAAGGCAGAATGCTGTCCCACTTTGTCCCTTTTCCCTCTTTTGCTTATTTCTCTTAAAAATTCCTTGCAGAAACTGAAGGGAAGCATCCACTAGGATAGGTCATTTTCAAGAGAAGAGATTCATCAACCTCTAAGAAGTCCCAATCCTGAGCTGGGCCCATACTGAATCTGTATTAACCCTATGTCTGGCATATGCAATAATCCCTCTGCCAATTAGAAAAAGTCAATGTCATTTCCCCTTTGTACCCATGTGGCTACCCAGACCAGAGGGGAAATGATACTGACTTTTCTCTACACTCTACTAAATTCTCTTTTCTATTCAAAATGAAGAGGAGAGTAACAGAACACTCAAAACAAAACTCTTAAAAACTTGGTATAATTTGAGACATTTGGAGAATGGGAGAGTTTTGTGAGTGAACAATATAGATATTCTCTTCGGAGAATCTCATGCCTACAAGTGTTGCTGAACTGTTACCTCCTTGAGAGAAGAAATCATGTCTTTATACAATCCTGCATTCCTCAAATTGTTTAACATAAGATCATGTAGTTGGTAGGCACCAAGTATTTGATAAATGAATTAATGAATGAAGACCATTTCCCCATTTGTATAATAAAACTATAGAAATTCATCTATTTAGGGACGAAGTGGTAAAGCATCCTGCTATAGCAATATTTCAAAGATTCTATCATTTTATCATTGTTGGTCTTCCCTCCCCATCAAAAATTACAATCCATATTATCACATGGTAAACTGTTTTTTTGAGTTGCTGTGGGGAGGGGAGGGAAGACGAGGGGAGGGGAGGGGAGTGGAGGGGAGAGGAGAGGAGAGCTATTTAGCTCTAAATATTACTACTTTGAAATCCTTGAGACTGGCGAGATGTGTGTTCATTGGGTATATTCTGCCAGGACATTTTGCAGTGGCTGCAGTCTATCACAGTTCATGCAGTGACTCCAGGCTGTAACTGAATCCTCTGTTAGTTCATCTCCCATAAATTTGGAGTGACGCCTAGAAATAGCTCCACTGCAGTCTGTAATGGCATGCAGAATGGGAGCAAATGTTCTACATGGCGGCTGTCATCTCTGATTAGATAAATTAAGGAGTCGAACATGTTTCCACCATTTGGTTCAGTTTTATTTTAGTCCCAGAGGTCCATTCCTCCCATTTTATGTCCTGGCACTTTCCCATTGGTGAAGGGGATACTACCATATCACTGAATGCAGCTTCCTCAAGTAGAAGTACCATGGGACAATATCATGCCCTAGGGCCACCCACCATCCAACAAACCAATGGTGCAGCTGTTCTGTAATTGATCACAGAGCTGTCTCTCCATCTCAGTTTTCTTACACTCATCCCTGCTTAAAAACTACAATAATTAAGAAATATTTGGGAGGATCTATCAAGCTATTTTCAAGAATAATTCATTTATTCAAAATACAGATCAGGACATAAGATATTTGATAAATATACTATCTAAATTTATATGAGCAGAAGGACATTGAAAATTAAGTAATCATCTAGATCAGTGGTTCGCAACCTTCCTAATGCCACGACCCTTTAATACTCATATGTGGGTGTATCTGCATCTGGGCAGACCCACCTGGAGACGGATAGAGTCTCAGTACCTAAGACCATTGGAAATATGTGTTTTCTTATGGTCTTAGGCGACCTCTGTGACCCCTGTGAAAGGGTCGTTTGACCCCCAAAGGGGTCTCAACTCACAGGTTGAGAGCCACTGATCTAGATAATCCCATTATTGTAAAGGGCTAATATTAAGGTCCCAGAGTCAATAGTCCCTTAATTGCATGGTTTTTTTTTTTAATTCTGATAACTGCCTCAACTCTCTGTTATATAAATGTATATGCCCAGTAATATGGTATTCATATCTATTATGAATTCCTGGCACTTATTCTTCCCTTTAGGCAGACACTTCAGCATTTTTTCCCTAGAATTAGAGTAATTTTACACCAGTTAAATTTAGTTAAAGTGAAAGTTTGCTTGTCTCTTGACTGTTCAATGTTCCATTTTCAAGCATTCTAATAAAGAAGGATTCAGCCCCCTACTCTGGGTACACCTGTATTTAAAATAGCTGCTTTGGGTACATATCAAAGGGTGAATGTTATCATGCCACTAATTCAAATTCTTATCTAAAGTGACTTTGTTCCCATTTTTTAAAACAATGAGGGTTTGAAATAAGATCATGCTATGCTATTGATAGTTTCTACAATTCAAGCATAAACCACAAAATGATCCCTCACCATCTCTGTGTCAGCGGAGACTAAGACATCTAATGAACTTAAAGGGTTAATGAAATCTCCTTTCTTACCAGTACCATCAGTCATTGTCTAATAGAACGTAAGTTCGTTAAGGTCAGGGACTGTTTTCCTTTTTCCTTTGTACTCTTAGAGCCTAGCACAAAGCCTGGAACATAGAAAACAGGTATTTTGTGAAAATGAATTAAATTTAATAACAAGAATTTAAATTTTGGGGGGCAGCTAGGTGACACAGTGAATAGAGCACCCCATGGAGTGAGGAGGTCCTGAGTTCAAATCCAGCCTCAGACACTTAACACACACACTAACTAGCCATGTGACCTTGGGCAAGTCACTTAACCCCAATTGCCCTACCTTCCCCCTCCAAAGGAAAAAAAAGCAAAAAAAAATTTTTTAATTTGTAAAGCTTCATCGAGTCTTTCATGAGGGCTTATGTCACAGAGCTGCAAGATTGCTTCCATCTTGCAAATTGGGGAATTTCCAAGATGACATGTTGCTGAATCACCTTGAATGTAGAATTCACAATGAAGTTCTCTAGTAGTCCCTCTAGTCCCTCAAAATTTACATTATATAAAGGCTAAAAGCAAAGCTTTAGAGTAATACTGCATCACTACATATCAAAAAAATTAAAAGAGTGACTCCTAATATAAATGCTTCCTTCAACACACAGTCAGAAAACTTGCCAACAAGTTCAGTAGGACAGAGGAAATGCACATGTCACTATATCTGCTCCTCATGCATAACACCCTCTGTTCAGGCTATAGAGGATTATGTCAGAAACAGCTCATAGATTCAAGGATCCAGAACATAGATTCCACATGAAAGGTCATCTCAAAAGGACATTCTATTCTAAGTCCATTATAAGCAGAAAGGTTTTTTACCTGTTTTTATTATTTCACTTTCACTTTATCTGACTCTAGCATCTTGAAAAAAATACTTCCTACCCAATAGTTGCTTGATAAATTCTTGTTGGATTGGATTTGAAACAAGCCCATAAAATTACATGGCAATTCCTATCATCTAGCACAATGGTTTTACTGTTGTCTCCCTCATTAGAATGTGAGTTCTTTGAAGACAGGGGCTGTTTTTTTCCTTTCCTTGTATCCTCAACTCTTGCTACATTGCTTAGCTCTTGGTAAGTGCTTAATATATACTTTCTGATTTTAAAATCTAAAATTTTATCATATTCTAAAAGCTGATGCCAAGACACTTCAGAACACTACAGTATTTGCCACAATTACTCAGAAATGGGCGTGAATACAAGATGGAAGTTGTTTCCTTTTTTGAAAGAAATAGTGAATGTGATTGCTGAGCCATTATTTGTGATCTTTAAAAGATAAAATGGGCAAGGTGCCTGTAATAGTAATTAGTTTATCAGGATACTTAGCACTTAGTACTGCTAAGTGCTAAGTGTGGAAGGTGCAAACTCTGTCCCACTATTGAGAAGGCATGAACTCCCCTGTTGATGTGGAAGAAGGGGATTGGCTGAGGT